>NW_024121127.1:307853-354137 GCF_016745375.1 Pimephales promelas
CTTCAGTGACAACAACAGCATTGGCATTTAAACAAGGCAAGCACAACAGTAATCCGGGTGAACGACTACTTTGATAGGGCACTGGGGCATGACTCGCTTGCCCTACTAATTTTCCATCTCTTTCGGGTGGCTTAATGAATGAGGTGTTTTAACAGGGCATACACACACAAACACACAGATTTTCTGAATGAACAAGCGGGATGTGGAAGTTGCTCTTTATTTGGGATAAAAGATGTACATAAGTGAAGAAGCCTTAGCAGAGGATGGTTTCGATCCATCGACCTCTGGGTTATGGGCCCAGCACGCTTCCGCTGCGCCACTCTGCTCCCTACAACAGACCTGGCATACTCTACTGTTTTCAAAATTACTTGCGTTTAGGCACACTTAATGTGCTCTTCTTTCATCGATTAGAACAAGTGAAGAATGCAGAGGTTTTAGCATACAGCTGAGAAAACTTTTCTTCAAGTAGGAACAGACTATGTACATAAGGAAAGCAGTCTTAGCAGAGGATGGTTTCGATCCATCGACCTCTGGGTTATGGCCCAGCACGCTTCCGCTGCGCCACTCTGCTGCAAACCACCCCAGATGGGACTCGAACCCACAATCCCTGGCTTAGGAGGCCAGTGCCTTATCCATTAGGCCACTGGGGATGTTTAAAACTTCTGCTCATGTGCCCACATTACTTTGGCTTCAGTGACAACAGCAGCATTGGCATTTAAACAAGGCAAGCACACAACAGTAATCCGGGTGAACGACTACTTCGATAGGGCACTGGGGCATGACTCGCTTGCCCTACTAATTGTCCATCTCATTCCGGTGGCTTAGTCAATGAAGTGTTTTAACAGGGCATACACACACAAACACACAGATTTTCTGAATGAACAAGCAGGATTTGGAAGTTGCTCTTTATTTGGGATAAAAGATGTACATAAGTGAAGAAGCCTTAGCAGAGGATGGTTTCGATCCATCGACCTCTGGGTTATGGGCCCAGCACGCTTCCGCTGCGCCACTCTGCTCCCTACAACAGTCCTGGCATACTCTACTGTTTTCAAAATGACTTGCGTTTAGGCACACATGAAGTGCACATGAAGTGCCCTGTCATAAATAAAATCAGCTGAAAACAACAAAGAGTTTTAGCACAGAGATGTGACAGCTTTTCTTCAAGTAGGAACAGAGTAACTTTAAAAGTAAAGAAGTCTTTGCAGAGGATGGTTTCGATCCATCGACCTCTGGGTTATGGGCCCAGCACGCTTCCGCTGCGCCACTCTGCTGTAAACCACCCCAGATGGGACTCAAACCCACAATCCCTGGCTTAGGAGGCCAGTGCCTTATCCATTAGGCCACTGGGGCTGTTTAAAACTTCTGCTCATGTGCCCGCATTACTTTGGCTTCAGTGACAACAGCAGCATTGGCATTTAAACAAGGCAAGCACAACAGTAATCCGGGTGAACGACTATTTTGATAGGGCACTGGGGCATGACTCGCTTGCCCTACTAATTTTCCATCTCTTTCGGGTGGCTTAATGAATGAGGTGTTTTAACAGGGCATACACACACAAACACACAGATTTTCTGAATGAACAAGCGGGATGTGGAAGTTGCTCTTTATTTGGGATAAAAGATGTACATAAGTGAAGAAGCCTTAGCAGAGGATGGTTTCGATCCATCGACCTCTAGATTATGGGCCCAGCAAGCTTCCGCTGCGCCACTCTGCTCCCTACAACAGACCTGGCATACTCTACTGTTTTCAAAATGACTTGCGTTTAGGCACACTTACAGTGCTCTTCTTTCATCGATTAGAACAAGTGAAGAATGCAGAGGGTTTTAGCATACAGCTGAGAAAACTTTTCTTCAAGTAGGAACAGACTATGTACATAAGGTAAGCAGTCTTAGCAGAGGATGGTTTCGATCCATCGACCTCTGGGTTATGGGCCCAGCACGCTTCCGCTGCGCCACTCTGCTGCAAACCACCCCAGATGGGACTCAAACCCACAATCCCTGGCTTAGGAGGCCAGTGCCTTATCCGTTAGGCCACTGGGGCTGTTTAAAACTTCTGCTCATGTGCCCGAATTACTTTGGCTTCAGTGACAACAACAGCATTGGCATTTAAACAAGGCAAGCACACAACAGTAATACAGGTGAACGACTACTTCGATAGGGCACTGGGGCATGACTCGCTTGCCCTACTAATTGTCCATCTCATTCCGGTGGCTTAGTCAATGAGGTGTTTTAACAGGGCATACACACACAAACACACAGATTTTCTGAATGAACAAGCAGGATTTGGAAGTTGCTCTTTATTTGGGATAAAAGATGTACATAAGTGAAGAAGCCTTAGCAGAGGATGGTTTCGATCCATCGACCTCTGGGTTATGGGCCCAGCACACTTCCGCTGCGCCACTCTGCTGCAAACCTGCAAACCACCCCAGATCAGCCTTTGCAACTATCATATTCAATCCAAGCAAAAAATCAATTAAATCAATCAAATTTTCAACACACATGAAGTCAATATAATCTTGTAAGTTTTGTTTTATAAAAGAAACGAAAGTAAGTCATCCTAACATTACCAAGTGACTACAGATATTGTTCTCCACAACCAATAATTTTTTTTAAGATAATGAAGTCCACATAAATCAAGAATTATAGCTTTTTTTTAATCATAGCTACCTGTCCTACCGTTTAAAGGTGGAATAATTGAGGTAAAAATATTCAAAAAATGAGCTACACACATCAAAAGAATGAGAAGAAATAAGTGCAATGATGTCATTAAAAAACTGGCAAGTTACAGTGCTGCCGAGATATAACCTAAATTAGCATGCTAAATTACTAGCCCCGGCCCGGCATGTGTCGTAATACCAGTTTCGGCCATTGGAGGCGGTATGCGGTCGGGCAACGTTACCAGCAGCCAAACTGCAGTAACCACGAGTAAGTCGCGCCAGCCTGTGTGTACTTGAACCTGATGTCATGTCGTGTGGAAATACAGCCTTCATTTCAGTTCAGGGATGAGTTAAATAAACGATTGGTCGATATTATACACGAGGAATACATTTTGGTAAGTTGTAACATATCTTTCAACAGTGTTCATGTTCTTTTACCATTAGCTAGTAGAGACGATCGGTTCACGTGCGCTAGCCTGTCGTGTAAAGCGCCAAAACTGCATTTATTGTTTGAATTGCGTAATAAAATGAACAGAATCTGAGAGCTGAGATCGGTCTCTGTGTCCTTTTCTGTGCATGACAAAATGGATGTGGCGTGAGAGTATGTGAAAAGTTGTGTGTCTCACGGTGAATTTGTGAGAGTTGGCAGCTCTGAAAGGCGCTAGCTTGGTCCACATCAGGGAATGCTGTCTGTCAAATTAATTCAAACTAATGATAAAAAATGTAACATGAGCAAAACGAATACCATAATACCTTTATTTTCCTATATCGTCGAGCACCGGCTTGTCTATGAGACGGCCTTTATAATTTAGTATTGAGATGTTGTTCATTTAGTCTCTAATCTCTGAAAATCTCCAAATGATCCACGTGAAACTGCGGTCTTCCAACCTTTTACTATTAGTTTTACTGACTAATATGCGCGAGGGAGACCCGCTCGCCCGTGTTGTTTGAAGACATGAGTGCGCGCGGCCGCGGAGGCATTTTTCTGGAGGTATACTGTTACCCCCATCTGGTATGAAATATGGTGTATGATTTGATTTTTTATCCCAGAAGGCACCTTTAACGCATTCAGAAATGCTCTCCTCTGGATACTTTCCTGCATACTTTTATTGATCTAGAGTAAAGAGGCAAATTGTGCGTAAACGTTGAAGAAGTAGTAATAAAAATGTGACGACATTTCAAAATGTTATCTGTGAAAACACAATTGTGCTAACCTGAGGTTATACAGAATAATTAAGAACAGCTGTTATAGTGAACTG
Organism: Pimephales promelas; assembly: GCF_016745375.1. Next base: position 311,769 of record NW_024121127.1, read on the forward strand.
TGTAGGACAAAATCAACCTGGCCCATGTTTCGTGCAGTACAGTATAGTTTTATTTAATGGCATATCAGCATCTGTGGCTATTTTAATGGCAAAAACTTATTTACAAAAATACAAGAGTTACATTTTATACAATGAAAATAAAAACAAAGCAAACAGAAACAGCAATTAATACTTTACAAGACTTTTAACATTAATGTGATGCCTGTTCTGGTAAATTCTTACTAAAGTCCTTAAGTGAGTTTGCTGCCTTTGCTGTTGATGTTGTTGTTGTTGTTGTTACTGCTGCTGCTGATGATGATGATACTGCTGGATTTGATCTGAGACTGTAGTAGACATTAAAATAAACAGAGATATAGGCTATTAGCTGATTAAACCATTTTTATGTGACCATGACAAGATGTAAAGATTGCTGACTAGGGATGCGCGGTATACCAGTATTGCAAAAATACCGGTATAAAATAAATTTCAAACGGTACAATATCATCATTTTGTTAAATTCGGTATTTGATGAGCTGCTGTTCCGAAGTTCTCCACTAGGCGGCAGTGCGCTACCGAAACTGACGCGAGTCACGCGAAACCGGCAACCGAAGGAACACGGTGGAAATGAAGCTCAGTCGGATTTTCACACGCCCGAAATTAATAAATAGAAAGAGCAGTATGAGTGAAATAAGGCATTACTTTGCCTACTAAATTAATGAGAATAGTGTAGAAACAGACCTCAATGCACCACTCTGCAAACTTTGCTTTCAATAATGTGTTGCCATGGAATTAAACACATCAAATCTGCCAAAGCGCTCGTCAGTTGCTCATCCGGACTTGTTCAAGAGATCAACTGGTGAGTTCATCATTCAAATGATTTAATTTAGACTTTTATTGAACACTGAACAGCGCACATAAATAAGAGCTTATCAATTAAATATGATACGGTAAACACGAAAGCTCAAATCTTCTTGCATGACACGCTAGAACCAATTCAGTTTACGTCTCATGAGCTCATCATTTTTGCAATTTCAAACACATATATTCATTTGATTTGAATTAATAAAGCATAAAAGTGATAGTAAAATGAATGTCATTACTGCCGCTGTGGCGACCCATAGAGAGAGAGAGATGGTAGTAATATAAATATTAATAATATTAATTGAGCTACATTTGTCAACATTCACTAAGGAACCTGGCCTAACAATATAGCATTGATTAATCTAGATCAATCAGTAATAAAATCACCTAAAAATGTAATATCCTAATAAATGTTTAACATCATAACATCACTTTTTGCAATGCATTATATGCATAATATGAACCCAAACACAAACAGTAACCAAACCAAGATGAATAAATGCAATAAATGTTGATAATTCTCTGTTGATGCATGACAGCTAATGGTTTACGTCATTTCATTATTCTATTATGTTAATCTATTATTATAGATATTAACCTATTTTAATTGTATAATATCAATGTTTTTTTCCCCCAAATCATAATTTTACCTACACATTTTAAATTTTGATGTTTTTTTTATACTTTTCTTTGCACATATGGTAGTTGAGAGTTTCAAGCAGTGTTTAATAAAATTGTTTCAATTCACTTAAATTTAGACTTTTTTTTTTTTTTACGACTGTGCTATCGATACCGAGGTATTAGGTTCTGGTATCGTATCGAAGCCAAAATTGTGGTATCGAGCCATCCCTATTGCTGACAGTGTTTGGAACTGGCTCACTAGTTCACTGACCTGCTAAAGCTACAGATTCTGCCCAGGCTGCTAATAGTAGCCTATAATAATACAATAATAGTATACAATAGTAACGCTACTAGGGGAGATGTTCACAGAGGCTTCTGCACACAAAACATAAGATACTGGTAAGCCTATGTGATACACTTACCAGAGTTGTGATAATATTTTTTATGGCACTCCACGTTTTTTAAGTAAATTAAATACTGTAATAATAATAATAATAATAATAACAATAGTTCAAAGTAAAAATAATAGTTTTTAGTCAAATAACACCCCTCCACGCCCGTGAAACTTTTCTCCCTCAAACAGCAAGCTACGTTACTTCTACAGCCTACACACAGCAATACAAACAACATCTCTCTGCATGCTCTCTTCACGTCGTTCTAGTAAAATAATAATAATAAGTAAACAAACATCAAAATTACTTCGCTGAGAATAAAACAGCAGCCACAAGAGTTGAAGATATCCTCTGGGAATGCGCGTAGCCGCGCGAAATTAAAAAATGAGTTCAGGTGAAAGGTCATCATGTGGGTCATTTTATTTACGGCTAAATTATTATTCATTAATTTTACTACTAGTTAGATGGGGCAGGCATCCACAAAAGTGCCTTTAAATACAAAAAAAAGGAGAGAAAATTTTGTCTTGACAAAGGGCACTTTGGGCACCAAGGGGCAAAAGGGCAGGTGCTCGAGCACCCAACGCCCCCCCACCCTCTGCACGTGCCTGCTAACCTCACAGGTGTCAGGGACCTCACATCGGTACCTAGCCTCACAATCAAACAGCTGATAAGGGGAACATGTGGTTGTTACCTGCTTTTTGGTATGCAGGCCAAACATTATGGCCTCCACATATTTAGCCAAGTAGCTATTCTACATCAACAAGCTCAAAGATCTGTTAAACACTGTTCCTGTCGCAATATGCATTCAGTTTTTTGTTAGGAAATGCAATGTAAGGGGCTGTTTACACGACACTGTTTTCAAATTAAAATGAAAACTTTATGCGTTTTGGTCATTCATTTGCACTACAACGGGGTTTTGGGTTCCTGATAATCTAAACCATTGAAAACGGTTTTCAAAGTGCGAGTTGTTAAAAAACAGTCATCTAGTAAACAATACAAAAGTGAATCTTTGAAGATGGTGACGTCATGCACATGCGTATTATGTGTTCTGTGCGCAGTCTCACCCCAAGACGTCATATAACTGACGTCTTGGGACGTCCTTTGACCATACGTCAACATCCGCCTTTTTAGGGTACCCTTAAAGTCCCTGTGAAATCAAAATTGAACCTATTTACTTTGTTAGCGCATATTACTAGTCTTGTGGTGAACAATTAATCCGTGCAAGTAAATATATATTAAAAAATGTTTTACCTTGGTAATCTTTAATCAAAATCTGAAAAGTTACTTCCGGTCTGGAACGGTTTCTTTTTCTGATGACGCAGGTTTCACAGTTTGGGTGGGGAAACGCTTAACCACTCCCCTCAAACGAGAGAGATGGAGAGGAGGAGCGCTATAGTAAAACCCTGCCCTCTGTTCAATATTACGTTTCACTTGTAAATACGTCACAGCACTGGAGAAAAATCGTTTGCAACTTCCGGTTCACGGGGACTTTAAACTTCGGTTAGATGACGTTATCGGATCACCCTACCCCTGACCTAAACCTACACCGTCAGCTAACCGACGTTAAAGGTAAAGCGTCAGTTGTATGACGGCCCGGGATCGTCAACTAACCGACGTTTAAGGGTACCCTAAAAAGGCGGATGTTGACGTATGGTCAAAAGACGTCCCAAGACGTCAGTTATATGACGACTTGGGATGAGACTGTGTTAGTTCTGTAGTGTTTCACCGCCATCTAATGGCCTGGTGGCAGAATACAGCGTTTTTAGTTGTTAACAATGGTGTTCCCAGATAGCAAACTGACATTGAATCAACGTGGAAACATGACATCGAAACAACGTTGATCTGACATTGTTTTGCTCATTGAATTAACGTTGAAAAAACGTCAGACGCGTCATTCTTTCAAAACAAACGGAAAATCAACTTGAAATCAACGCGTTGTTTCAACGTTATGAAAGCAAACCAATCTTCGATTTTCATTTAGCTTTGAAGAATGCCGCGTCTGACGTTGGTTCAACGTTAATTCGATGAGCAAAATCAACGTTGTTTCAATGTCATGAGAGACGTCGTTTCCACGTTGATTCAATGTCAGTTTGCTGTCTGGGTTGTCTCTACGCGGAAAACTCAAAGGAAAAACCTCTCAGGTTTAAGCGAATCGTAATTCGAATTTGGTTTTGCAATCTGATAAAAATAAATGAAATATAAAGTTTCTGAATATAGATCGTCACTGGACAGATGTAGATTTTTTGCAGCAGTGCTCTTTATTCATTTTGCACAAAACACAGATTATATATTTCTCAAACTGCATCAAAAATGTACAGGGAATACAAACACTAAACTCTACGCAAACCAGCAACGTAACATTTCCTCTCACAGTGTGTGAACCCATTATAGCGTCGCTTTAGATTAGACAGTAGATTAAATGCATATGGTAAAAAGGCCATTGTGAACTGGTAAACAAATGTCACTAAAACTTTTAGTTTAAACCCGCATTGTCTTATGTTTTTATGATTATCCTATATTTTATGGATCGTTTCCCCCAAAAAAGTGTCCTAATTGTTTAGTAATTTAAACGTTTCAAATGAAATTATTTGTGGTCGTTTTTTAAAAATGGAAATACATGGATGAACAAATTACCATGAACTCGTGAACTGAAAAAGGACCAAATAGTGGCATGTTTAGCTAAACTTCTGTTAAAATGTAAAAATCTTGTATATGAGTAAAGTTATGAGTAAAGCATCTTTATACGTGTTCCTTTACCATCTCTGGGGGTCTGGAGAGTAAACACTGCGAGTCTAATGGCTGCCTATTTCCTGTGTTTGTTTGTACGGTTTGCCAAGTCAGCGAGGAGAACGTGTGTTGTATGATGGTGACGATAAGTCAGTAATACGTGCAGATAGAAAGATAGTGAGAGAGACACAGATAAACATGTGTGTCACTCTGAACTGAACTGCTTTCCCAAATAATCCCAGACTTAAGAGGAAGTTCAGCTCCTTCCCATGAGTCTTTGCTGTTCAGGTTCTGTTTACAGAAATCAAACATCTGCTCGTCTTCCCTTCGCCCTTTCTCATGCTCGCTAGGGGGAGGTCATGTTATCTCTGCAATTTTAGGGGTTTCTGTCTAAAGCACATAAACAAAAGTAACACCCATCAGCTCTTCATTTCATGTTAATAGGCACGTCTCCTAGTGTGTGTAGTGAAGATATAAAACTAGTTTAAAAACAGGTCTTCATTTCAAATATCGTCCCACATTTGTTTTATTTTCCTCGTTTATTTGTATTATTGTCTGTATTTGTACTGCTGAGGTAAAGGGCATCTGATGAAAGTTGAGCCGTGACGCGTTCAGAAGTCTGGTCCTTCCTTCTTCAGGTTCTTGTAGTCTGTGTTAATGGCCACAAACTAAAGATGGGAGAAAGATAACATGTGTTGATTGTATGGCAGGACGAGACAGACAGTGATGTTATATAGAGCATTAACTTGCGTCTGTATTACTATGGCTGTTTTCTGTCATGTTTCTAGGCTAGGAAGTGTCAAATTTAGAGCAGATCTTACATCTGACAGCAGGAACGACGGCTTGTCAACTAGTGAACCTTTCGCAAGCACTCAAATCAGCATTTGCCATCATTCCAATCTTTGTGCATATTTTAATTTCACTCATATATTAGCAGCTGAAATAACGGCACATTCCCTTGATCATGTATTGCACAGAATGGTTGCCAAAGAGAAAGTGCTATATGATCATACTGTTGTACAAATTATTATTTAAAAATAAATAAATAAATGAAGAGTTCAGATGCAAAAGCCTCTAAATGCCATTTGAAATTTTCTTCTTTAATGATGATTTTTGTCAAACTTGTATATTTAAGTTCAGTAATTTCACTTAAATAACAATTAATAGGTAATTATCATTGCCATTTAAGTGAAATCACTGAACTTAAATATACAAGCTTGATAAAAATGATCATTCTAGAAGAAAATTTCAAATGGCATTTAGAGGCTTTTGCATCTGAACTCTTCAAATCTTAAAATATTAAATCCAACTAACCCATTAAACCTATACATGAAAAACATGCTGATGGCATTTTGTATTTTCTGTACTGTATTGTACTGTTTTTTATTTTAATGTTGACTGAAGGTTGTTTTTTTTTTTAAATAGTTTTGCAAGGAAACAAGCAATTAACCTGTCCACAACATTCAGTAAAGAGCGTCACTCGCTGCACTTCCATTACCCTTCAAATTGCGAATTGAATCGCATTCGTACGGAAAAGTCACATGATCTTTCTTTAAAGATGGCGGGGTGTGTTTGGACAGAAGACGAGACAGAGTTCTTTATTAAACTCATAAAAGGCAGAAGTATCACAGGATTATAAATCACTAAGAAATGCAACAATTTAGGAGGGAGAAACACCTCATATGTGTCGCTCACACGGATAAGGGGCTTTCCTGGTCACCGTGATTTTGCCAAGTAAGACACGGCCCGAGATCAACATTCCTGTCCCAAAATGTAGTCCCTACCCCAAAACCTAGCCCCACCCATAAAATGTTCCCTAAAATCAGAGGGTAATGAAAGGTGAATAACACTGATGTTAAAGTACTTCAACCTGATTCTAAACTGTAAACTTGTCCCTCAAATCTGTTTGGTTGATTGGAAAGTTCGGTAACACTTTACAATACGGGGGCACTAATATCCATTAATTCATGCTTAACTACTGCACAGATAATCATGAGTTAATGTATAACTAATGAAGAACTAAACCATTAATTAATGATTACTGCATCAGCAACTAATAAAGAGTCTATATGTGCAAATTACTAAATGACTAGTTAATAATGATGTGCCCCATCGAGTAAAGTCATAACATAATGATACATTTGCAAATCATTAGCTAATGATTAATTAAAGCAGACAACTGGAAGTTGAAGTGCATAGCTTTGACTAATTGTGGTAATTAACACATTAATTTACACTATTAGTTAATAAAATATGTTATTAAGGAATTAATACATAATGGCACGTTGAATTGCTTAATCTATTAATCATATAGACTCTTTATTAAGTTGGCTTGAGAAAGCCAACTTACTGAAATCCTATTTAAACTTATTATTCTTCTTCTTCTTCTTCTTATTTTTCTTACCCAAAATTTTCTGACTCTAACTCCTCCTAGAGCTTTAACTCTACAAACTCCAAACTCGGGTCAGACCTTCAGACTGTTCTGACTTAGTGTGCTATATCTTTTTAGACTGATTCGACTTTCAGATTTCTTAAAAATTAATATTAAAAATCATAAAAATCCCATTGACTTTCATTGCAGCATGGTCAAATTGAGCCAAGACTACGGTGGCCCAATAGCGTACAACAAAAACTCAAATCTAAATTCCCTGAAGCCCTAGACTCAATTAAACTACCATTCTATATGTACTAATGATCTATCTATCTATCTATCTATCTATCTATCTATCTATCTATCTATCTATCTATCTATCTATCTATCTATCTACCTAATCTTTCTTTCTTTCTAACAAATCTATCCATCTTTCTTTCTTTCTAACAAATCTATCCATCTTTCTTTCTTTCTAACAAATCTATCCATCTTTCTTTCTTTCTAAATAATCTATCCATCTTTCTTTCTAACAAATCTATCCATCTTTCTTTCTAGCAAATCTATCCATCTTTCTTTCTACCCAACTAATCTATCCATCTTTCTTTCTAACAAATCTATCCATCTTTCTTTCTAACTAATCTATCCATCTTTCTTTCTACCTAACAAATCTATCCATCTTTCTTTCTACCTAACAAATCTATCCATCTTTCTTTCTAACAAATCTATCCATCTTTCTTTCTAACTAATCTATCCATCTTTCTTTCTAACTAATCTATCCATCTTTCTTTCTAACAAATCTATCCATCTTTCTTTCTAACAAATCTATCCATCTTTCTTTCTAACAAATCTATCCATCTTTCTTTCTACCTAACACATCTATCCATCTTTCTTTCTAACAAATCTATCCATCTTTCTTTCTAACTAATCTACCCATCTTTCTTTCTAACAAATCTATCCATCTTTCTTTCTACCTAATCTATCCATCTTTCTACCTAACTAATCTATCCATCTTTCTTTCTAACTAATCTATCCATCTTTCTTTCTAACTAATCTATCCATCTTTCTTTCTAACTAATCTATCCATCTTTCTTTCTAACAAATCTATCCATCTTTCTTTCTAACAAATCTATCCATCTTTCTTTCTATCAAATCTATCCATCTTTCTTTCTAACAAATCTATCCATCTTTCTTTCTTTCTAACAAATCTATCCATCTTTCTTTCTACCTAATCTATCCATCTTTCTTTCTAACTAATCTATCCATCTTTCTTTCTAACTAATCTATCCATCTTTCTTTCTAACTAATCTATCCATCTTTCTTTCTAACTAATCTATCCATCTTTCTTTCTAACAAATCTATCCATCTTTCTTTCTATCAAATCTATCCATCTTTCTTTCTATCAAATCTATCCATCTTTCTTTCTAACAAATCTATCCATCTTTCTTTCTTTCTAACAAATCTATCCATCTTTCTTTCTTTCTAACAAATCTATCCATCTTTCTTTCTAACTAATCTATCCATCTTTCTTTCTATCAAATCTATCCATCTTTCTTTCTTTCTAACAAATCTATCCATCTTTCTTTCTTTCTAACAAATCTATCCATCTTTCTTTCTAACAAATCTATCCATCTTTCTTTCTACCTAACTAATCTATCCATCTTTCTTTCTTTCTAACTAATCTATCCATATTTCTTTCTAACAAATCTATCCATCTTTCTTTCTAACTAGTCTATCCATCTTTCTTTCTACCTAACTAATCTATCCATCTTTCTTTCTACCTAACTAATCTATCAGTCTTTCTTTCTAACAAATCTATCCATCTTTCTTTCTAACTAGTCTATCCATCTTTCTTTCTACCTAACTAATCTATCCATCTTTCTTTCTACCTAACTAATCTATCAGTCTTTCTTTCTACTTAACTAATCTATCCATCTTTCTTTCTAACAAATCTATCCATCTTTCTAACATCTTTCATGATGCTAGCTACATGCTAATCATGCTAGCTTCTTGTTAAAAACATGCTAGCATGATGCTAGCAACATGCTAATCATGCTAGCATGATGCTAGCTACATGCTAATCATGCTAGCTTCTTGCTAAAAACATGTTAGCATGATGCTAGCAACATGCTAATCATGCTAGCATGATGCTAGCTACATGCTAATCATGCTAGCTTCTTGCTAAAACATGCTAGCATGATGCTAGCAACATGCTAATCATGTTATTTTGATGCAAGCTACATGCTAATCATGCTAGCATGATGCTAGCTACATGCTAATCATGCTAGCTTCTTGCTAAAAACATGCTAGCATGATGCTAGCAACATGCTAATCATGCTAGCATGATGCTAGCTACATGTTAATCATGCTAGCTTCTTGCTAAAAACATGCTAGCATGATGCTAGCTACATGCTAATCATGCTAGCATGATGCTAGCTACATGCTAATCATGCTAGCGTCTTGCTAAAAACATGCTAGCATGATGCTAGCAACATGCTAATCATGCTAACATGATGATAGCTACATGCTAATCATGTTAGCTTCTTGCTAACAACATGCTAATCATGCTAGCATGATGCTAGCTACATGTTAATCATGTTAGCTTCTTGTTAAAAACATGCTAGCATGATGCTAGCAACATGCTAATCATGCTAGCTTCTTGCTAAAAACATGCTAGCATGATGCTAGCAACATGCTAATCATGCTAGCATGATGCTAGCTACATGCTAATCATGCTAGCTTCTTGCTAAAAACATGCTAGCATGATGCTAGCAACATGCTAATCATGCTAGCATGATGCTAGCTACATGCTAATCATGCTAGCTTCTTGCTAAAAACATGCTAACATGATGCTAGCAACATGCTAATCATGCTAGCATGATGCTAGCTACATGCTAATCATTCTAGCTTCTTGCTAAAACATGCTAGCATGATGCTAGCAACATGCTAATCAGGTTAGCATGATGCTAGCTACATGCTAGTCATGCTAGCTTCTTGATAAAAACACGTTAGCATGATGCTAGCAACATGCTAATCATGCTATTATGATGCTAGCTACATGCTAATCATGCTAACAACATGCTAATCATCTTAACTACATGCTAATCAAATTAGCATCAAGCTAGCTACATGCTAATCATGTTAGATTCTTGCCGAAAACATCTATCTATCTATCTATCTATCTATCTATCTATCTATCTATCTATCTATCTATCTATCTATCTATCTATATTTCTTTCTAACTAATCTATCCATCTTTCTTTCTTTCTTTCTAATCTATCTTTAAAACTTCATTCAAACTTCAAAACTTCAAACGCTCTGGTCCGGCTTTCTCAAGCCAACTTAAAGTTTGTCATCAAACTTTTTTTTCTAGTTAGTTTCTGATGCAGTAATCATTAATTAAGGGTTTAGTTCTTCATGAGTTATACATCAACTCATGATTATCTGTGCATTTGTTAAACATGAATTAATACATATTAGTGCACCCGTATTTTAAAGTGTTACACAAGTTTTTATTAAAAGAGAAGTATTTATTCTATTTATTCAGGAAGAGATGTTTCAAGGTCTTCGGCTGCTTCTGTCTGTCTTCTCCGATAAGAGAGCCACTGTCACGTACACTCATGTTTATCTCAGACTATCATAGGCCTGAGGTCAAAGGTCATGTCCCATATGTTCCTGAAGTGTCACACTCGGCCACCTCCCCAGATACTCAAACATGACACAGCAGTTCACAAACACATCTCTTCTCAACTCTACTGATCTGTTAACATTTTTCCATTACATTAGTTAATAGTTCTAGAATAGTCGTGTGTGACTCATTTGTTCCTGTGTAGTTGTTCATTTATTAAGAGTTACCGCTTTGACTTGCATATTAGTATCACGTTATAACAGAGAACAAGAATGGACCCTTTAACATTAAGCTTTGTGCTAAATTACCATAGAATTAAATGATATAAAAGTGAGTTTCTCTCTTTTGACTTCTGCTGTCTTCAGCTATTATCAACCTTTATATTGTTTAAGTCATGGAAGTGCAAATTCCTTTTGCCGTTGAAGCAAATGAGAATGATGTCGAAGGTGATATTTGTTATGTTATAGGCTAGTCTCCCATGTACCTCTATAGGTTTGACCCCCGACCTGAGCACGACTGATACTGTGTGATGTGCTCATGTACCTTGTACTGGTATCCGGGACTGAGCTGATTCCAGGGTTCAGGGTTACTGCTTTTGTTCCAGCTGTCAACATACAAAACATAAAGACATATTACAAATAAGCCACACTTTCTTAAACATCACATTTTATATCTAACAGTGGCAGTCAACAAATTATAATGCCTCAATTGTTTATTCTAAATGAAAGTTTAATAGGTGTAATAATTAAAATTAGATCAAGCATTCATTTTCAGCGTCACGAATTGAATTATGACACAGTTAGATATAAATTATGCTTACTCTGGGGATAAAATACCTTATTTTGCATATCGCACATCCAATAGCCATTTTATGGTGTTTGGTAATAGAATCAAATGAATTATCTAAAATTTCATAACCAAGAAGAATCAGTTTAAAGGAGTAGTTCACTTTTAAATAAACTTTTGCTGATAATTTACTCACCCTCGTGTCATCCAAGATGTCCATGTCTTTCTTTCTTCAGTCGAAAAGAAATTAAGGTTTTTGATGAAAACATTCCAGCATTTTCTCCATATAATGGACTTCAATGGGGACCAAACGGTTCAAGGTCCAAATGAGAGTTTCAGTGCAAACTGTTCAAAGGGCTTTAAACGACACCAGACGATGAATGAATATTTTTTCGAGTCAATTCATTCATTTCGTTCGTTGAATGAACCAAATGACTCAAATAAAGATTTGTTCACTTTGATGAACGAGTTCGAACAGGAGAGTCACGAACGCGCATCACAGAACAGAGCAAGGCGAGCATTTGAGCTTATAAAACCTAAACTTTGTTATTTATTTTTGTAAATGAGCGATCGTTTCGCTTGGTTCATCGGCTGGTGTCGTTTAAAGCCCTTTGAACAGTTTGCACTGAAACTCTCATTTGGATCTTGAACTGTTTGGTTCCCATTGAAGTCCATTATATGGAGGAAATCCTGGAATGTTTTCATCAAAAACCTTCATTTCTTTTCGACTGAAGAAAGAAAGACATGGACATCTTGGATGACATGGGGGTGAGAAAATTATCAGCTAAAGTTTATTTAAAAGTGAACTACTCCTTTAACGTGTATTTAAATGGCAGTACTCATACGCTTTCCCCATTAATGTATGTAATAATCTCCTTACGTGACATGAGGTCCTCTGGCCAGACGAAACAGATACAGGAACGCTCCACCCATTCCCAGACAGATGAAGAAAAACTGCGGGATGAGCTGTGGAAGACCACACGATTTACGGTTCGCTCTCTTGGAAAGTGTTATAAATAATATAAAATAAAAGGTCTGGATTGCCATCAGATAAGATCTTTATATTTTGAATCCAATCGAAATATTGTGACAAAATATGTTTTTTTTCCCCCCCAGTTCCAATCATCTTATTTCAAAGTCATTTTTATCTTAAGTTTAACATTTAAGAGCATCCACAGAAGATGAGTGTACTAATTTTACATTGTTAGCAGTTTTTTTAATTAATGCCATAAAAGTGTTTAGTCCTACAGGCCATGCAACACTGTACTTATATATTATATATTTCAGATTATTATTGAGACTTCAGGATGTATTTTAGCATTATATTAGCAAGCGAATCAAATGAGCTGTTTGTTTTATTTCCTTATTAATGCTTGTTATAGATTAAAATTTTTTAATTTTAATTTTTTTTTTTTTTTTTTAAGTGGTAAAAAGGCAAATTGAATTAAAATACTCACTCCAGGATGTTTCTTGACCTGATCTCGGACTTTGTGCAGCATCTTTACTGGAGAATAAGAGCAGAAGTGTGTGTGTGTCTCTGTGTGCGGGTCTGTGTTACAGCTAGAGAGGGAGGGGAGTGTGTTTGTAGACGGAGAGAGATTGAGAGAGAGATAGGATTTTTTTTAAGACCTTTATTACAAAATAAAGTAATAGATTTACACTAAATGTGTCGTGGGCAAGAACAATACACATTTTTTTTTTTTACAACCTCAGAAGTAAGAATGGTTACAACCACACAAAAATAGATATACAAACTGTTATACTGAATGTGCAAAAAATATTAGTCCCCCTCCAAAACAAAACACAAAGCTGCCTTACAACACCGAGTCATCTCACACATAGACTACAAACACAAACCAATTAGGATTCTTCATCTTAGATATCAGTAAAGTGAGATCTCTAAAACTCAAAATAAAAAATCTCCACGCAGAAAACAGCTCAAATATGTTTTGAAGCATCAAATAAAGGTTTCAATCGAAAAACAAACACCAAACGAACAAAAAGAGACTATCAGAAGCAACTTGTCACAGAGTCTGGTTGTGTTTCCTTGGGTTGTCACTATAGGTCCTCATTCTCACATTTGACTTCATTTCCCAGGATTCTGTCTGTCACTCATCAATTCATTGCATCAGCTGTTTCCCATCACATTGTGTATATACCCTGTCGGTACGTTGTTGTTAGATGTCCTCACTCTTTCTGGTTGGTTTCTTGTCTGTTCATGTTTTGTTTCTTGTTTCTGGACTGCTTTGGTTATTTGGATTTGACCCCTGCCTGCCTGTCTATGTTTTGGATTGTCCCCATCAAACTATTGCAAATTGGATTTTCTGTCGTCCTGTGTGTGATTCGTGACACAACTTCAGGGTTTAAAACAGAAACATTGGTGGCAATGACTCCAAAGTGTTGTCCATTTCACATCAACCCAGTTCTCTGTCAACAGTGGTTTATCCAATGCTCTCCACTGAGGTTTCTCATTACTATTCAGCTCAAGTACAGAATATTAAGGTGGATCAACACTTTTTTTTAGGAAAATTGTTTCCTCGGACGATTTTGATTCTGTACTTCCGGCTACGTCGCCCGTGACCTTTTGAACGTAATTACGTGACGTTACAAACGCGCCTCACAGAATAGAGCAAGGTTAGCATTTGTCCTTAGAAAAGTTACATTTTTGGAATAAGCTTTGAAATAAGCGATCGTTTCACATGATAAGACCCTTATTCATCGTCTGATATCGTTTAAAGACATTTGAAGCTGCATCTGAAACTGTTATTAACTGTCTTTTGGACCTTGAACCATCCGGTTCCCATTGAAGTCCATTATATGGAGAAAAATCCTGAATGTTTTCATCAAAAACCTTAATTTCTTTTCGACTGAGGACAGAAAGACATGGACATCTTGGATGACATGGGGGTGAGTAAATTATCAGCAAAAGTTTTTTCAAAAGTGAACTAATCCTTTAACCCCTGGTTACATGACGCGATCCTACGGCGTCATATAACTGACGCTAAAGGAAAGCACGCGGTTAGGTTTAGGTCTGGGGTAAGGGTAGGGTTACACGCGATCCTAGGGCGTCATCTGTCTGACGCTAAAGGGCGCCAAAAGCGTCAGAAGCATGGTCAAATGCTTCCCAAGGCGTCAGTCAGGTGATGCCTTGGGGGTGAGAATGGGCTGAAAATGTGTGTTTCCCTAAGGATCCGCCCTGTAACCGGCAGATTATAGTAAACTACTTTATATAATAGCCGTTAGCTGTAAAAAATAGCCAACATTTATTTTAAATATATCCCGTCAGTGACAGAGTGTAATCATATTCATCTACAATATTTTTGTTTTCATCTTAAGAATTGTGGATATTGTTCTTCTGGGGTCTCTATTGTCATGTGCTTTGGTGTAGAAATAAATACACATAAATAAAATATATATGAATGGGCAGATTCAGGCCTCCTCTATAGTGAATGGTGTGAGGGCTGATCGTGTCTCTCATCATGTTGCAGATCCGATCTCCTCATCTGTTCCAGGAATAATGACTCCGGATACGGGACAAAAGCCCAGACTATCCTGCCACTGAGCTCTGAGCTGAAGCAGATGTTCAACTCAACGAATGATGAAAGACGTCTCAAACCGCAGGTGAGAGCACTGTGTGTCACATCACATACACTACACCTGCTGTGAAAGATCCAGGACCACACACACACTCAAACCTGACAGGCCATTACCTTACATGGGTTCAAAAGCTCTTTATGAACATGATATCTGTGTTGTACCATTGCATTACACTGACAACCAACAGTCATCACAGCAAACATGATCAATCACAGCTCTTCCATAAGAAGGTTAATACTCAGTGTCATTCACACAAACATTAAACACCATCATGGTAACACACATGATTAAAAAATGCAATAAACGATCATTTAAAAACCAAGAAAACTACGAGGAAATTGGGGAATTGTGGGAATGTCAATTTACAGTTATTCACTGTAAATTATACAATGCGTTGTTCTTTTTCACTTTCAAAAACTGTAAATTTAACGGTATTTTATGGTAAAATTACTTTAAATGTGCCCTGAGATCTATCACAGTTATTTACCGTATATAGTAGCCTATATACGTAAACTTTCTGTTAACCAATTAACAGTTTTGCACTGTTGCATTTTTACTGTTAAAATTACAATTGTTTTTTTACAGTGCAAATATCAAATCATTCTATTCCTCCTGATTATTATTATTATTATTTTTTCATTTGTATTCCGCAGTTACATATGAAAAAAAAGACAACAAATATTTGCGTTGGTTTTTCTCCATAAATCCTTCCGCCTGTTGCAGGTTTTCCACACGGATGCTGTAAAATGGACTCGTCTCTGCTTTTATCTTCTAATCTCTTTAATACTGGAAAGCTTTTAAAGCAGATCAATATAATATTTGCTGTCTGTCAAAATTATGGAAATAGCTCAATCTTCCCATTAATGAACATTTTTGATTAGGCAACACTCGTTAGGCTACATAATACAGACTTATATTACTACAGTGATATTTACGCATCAGTAATATTTTTGTGGGAATAATCAAGCTTGTGGGCTTATTTGTTGTCTGTTGAAGTCATTTATTAATGCTTTTGCACTTTTAAATGTCCCTTTATGTACACATGTTGAAGGGCGAGTGGAATAATTGAATCTTTTTGTACCCAGTATTTGAAAAAGCTTATTGCATTCATAAAGTGAAGCTTTTACTGATTGTTCCTGAAACAATTTTGTGTGGAAAATAAAAAAGGTAAATCAAAACCATAATGCGTAATTCTAAAAACTCTGAAAATAAAATACAGATACAGATAGGACATTTGCTTTGTTTTCTTTGTGTAAACTATAGGAACAAAAAAAAACTATTAATAAACAAATAAGGCAAGGCAAGGCAAGTTTATTTATATAGCACATTTCATACACGATGTTAATTCAAAGTGCTTTACATAAAAGAAATTAAAATAATCAAAAGAAATCAGAATAATTAAAACAGTTTAGAATAAAAAATAAGAAATAATGAAAAATAAAAATTATGATAGAAATAAAATACAGTAAATTAAAACCATTTAGAATAAAATGAAGTGCAGTAACAGTCGGATGAACAGTGGCACAGTGCTCATTCAGTAAATGCACAGCTAAACAGATGTGTTTTGAGTCTGGATTTGAATGTGACTACTGTAGGAGCACACCTGATCTCTTCTGGAAGCTGGTCCAGCAAATAAAAAAAATCTGTGCTATTAATAAATGCATTTATAAAATAAATAAAATGGAAAATATATTCTCTCTTTTATTTATTTTTTTTAAAAAATTTATGACCAAGACACATGTTTCTGCTGACACCTGCTGTTGGCTGTTCATATTGCTTAATTAGACTTCTTGTGTGCCGACGTGAACACACAGATAGTCAGTCTGTCCCTGTCCGGGTGTCATTAGTGATTTCTAAGGGACTGTTATTTGATTACTAGAAATTGGTTAAATATTTTTCTGATCTCATTGAAAACAATTGTGGACATCCAAATGTTTTATTGATTAACCAAGTTATTTGACAGCAAAAACAGTGATATTTAAAAAAAAATAGATTTTTAAAAAATATTTTCTATTTAAATATATAGTAAAGTGTATTTTATTCCTGTGATGAAAGCTGAATGCTCAGCATCATTACTCCAGTCTTCAGTGTCACATGACCTAGCTTGAGTCAGCAATAATATGAGAGATTCAATCCTTGCAACCTTTGGACAGTTGGATCTCCTCACTGGGACTCAGTATCCCTGGTAAGTAACAGACAAGACCAATGACTATATTAGTGGCGATACAGTGACACAAAACCAAAGAGAAAAGCCCAGGGTCAGCTACTTCAATGGTCTACAAGTAGAAACAAGGCTGGGGTTTACAGTGAAGCATGATATGATTGAATTGTAGTTTTTATATCATTTTGCTAACATATTAATTAGGAGTAAATTATGAATGATCTATTAACCATCAACATTAGAAGACTAAAGATAGTTTAGACTATTAAGTAGCATGTCCCAGCTCCAGACCAGTGAGATTAAAGGCAGTCCACGTAACATGTTGTGGTTATTATATAATCTGCTAGATTAACCTCGTCATCATTACCCAGTGAGCGCCACATGAACCACTGTAGAGCCGCTGTTGCTGGAGGCTTTGCAGGCGAACGCTGAGATACAGATGGAGATGATGAACTGGAGGATGGAGAACACCAGCAATATCCCAAGGATCCCCAGATCATATCTCTACAAAAATACAAAATTATGAAAAATAATGCATGGCACTCGGGTACAAGTCCTGAAAAGCATGAATCGCAACACTCCCTAATGCCGAGTTCAGACTGCGCGATTTTCAAAGTATTCGGGTCGCTGTTCTTTTCACACTGCATGACTAACTTGGCCAGCATTCATCACACCGCATGATGGATTGGTGACAAATAGAATAGAATAGAATCGCCGACAACTCCGTCTAGCACGCTGCGCGCAAACTACGTTTCACAACAAACACACGTGAGATGAGACAAGGAAACAACGCGACACCACACGTGCTAGAGTTCTCACGTGAGACTTTTTACTTTTTCGACCCAGTGTGGTGAAGAGATGAGTCCTCCTGAAGAGATGGGTCCCACCTTAGGACCCCATAGTATGCCTGATCTAAATATGTTCTCACGATAACTTGATAAAAGCAGTTTGTTGCCATCAAGTAATACGTTTATTTGTTTAGCGCTTTTCAAGTAATATGTTCCCAGACAGCAAACTGACATTGAATCAACGTGGAAACGACGTCTCTCATGACATTGAAACAACGTTGATTTTGCTCATCGAATTAACGTTGAACCAACGTCAGACGCAGAATTCTTCAAAGCTAAATGAAAATCGAAAAATTGGTTTGCATTCATAACGTTGAAACAACGCGTTGATTTCAAGTTGATTTTGCGTTAGTTTTGAAAGAATGACGCGTCTGACGTTGGTTCAACGTTAATTCGATGAGCAAAACAATGTCAGATCAACGTTGTTTCTATGTCATATTTCCACGTTGATTCAATGTCAGTTTGCTATCTAGGACACCATATTACAAAATAATTTATTGAAGCATCCAGACACTTCACCACATGAGCAAGCAGCTAGGCTCCTGATTGGTCAACGCGGCGCGAATTCACGCCAAAGTTCAGATTTTTCAACTCGGGCGGCAGACGCGAATTCACGTCAAACGCATGAATGCACAAATGGCACTAACTAAATCATTCGCGCTTAACGCGTTTAACGCACCAGACGCTCAATTCGCGCGAACTTGACACGCAAATGAGACGTATTCGCGTCTTCTGCGCTCCACGCCTCATTCGCGCCGCAGGAATTTTTTACGCACGTAAGGCGTCTTTGCATTGACTGACGGTAGAGATCCACTTGTCCGACACGACATTCGCGTGTTGTCGCGACGCCTCCCCACATTTGTACTTTGATGGGCGTTCCTCAAGTTTACCGCTATGGTCGTGGTTTTGAGCCAGCGGCCAGTCTAGAACAGAGGACCTGCGAGAGACTACCCCCCGTCTCCATATGCTCTACTTCTATTGGATAGTCCCGGCACGTTCAACGGAATTCATTTGCATAGAGATGGGCATCAGCCAGCTTTTTGACGCGCAGCATTTTTCCAAATGAAGCGCCGCTTTCCCGGGATGCTTTGCGGGCGCATTAAAGTCGCGTGACGTCAACCATAGGAATAAAGGGCAATTTATACTTCTGCGTAGGGTGCGCGCAGTAGGTACGCCGTAGCATACGCACAGACGCGTCCCATACCGCGTACCCTTCGCCGTCACCTGACGCGCACCTCTTCAAAAATGTAACTACACATCGCGACGACGCGGACCGCAAGATCGGTGATTGGTCGGCTTAGTAGCATCTCATTTCTCACGCATTTCCACCACTGTCTATGATTTCCAGACGTACCATCTCCTCCAAAGTCTTCTCTCATTTCTGCCTTTCAGTTTTAGTAATTTCACTAAAGTGAACTGTTTTTCCAACTCCAACATGATCAGCTCTCTTTCACTCGCTATTGCTTGTAGTAACCTAGCTGCGAGGAATCTAAACACAGTGGAACATTAAAACTCTCCGCCGCCAACTAGCGTTTCGGAGCAGTACTGCAGAGCAGCCAAGACATAAACGCAGAAGTATAAATGCTCACAACGGCGTCGCCTACGTGCGTAGCCAACGCCGTACACTACGGCGTACCCTCGACGCAGAAGTATAAATTGGCCTTAAAGTGGAGCGCAGCACGGACAAGTGGATCCGCACCGTTACGATTGAAATCATTCGCGCCTAACGCGCTATTCGCGTCCGGTGTGAACGTAGCATTATAATGCCTGTTTTCTGGAGTGTGTTGCTGCCATTAAAGTAAAAATGTGTTGGTCATTGAAAACTTTTCTTTTACTTTTGTCTCGTTGAAGAGAATGAACAAAATCACAGATTCTTGATTTTATTGTGTTTTACAAGATGTCCCATCTTTTCTTGATTTGGTTGATGTAAATTAGTACCTCGAACTTTAAACACAGAATGCCTTCAGTTCGGCCGTAGGTTGTGGGACAGCTTTGATACTTGCTGGTCTCTGAGCCGAGTCCTATCTCCAGCGATATGAGAAGAACGGCGAGCCCTGCCGTGACGGCACTGAGCACATTCATGACGAGAGAGGAGTTCATCTACAGTATACAGGACGAAAAGAGGAAACTTGAAAAATTACATGAAAGAGTAGTAATGGCATAGACATAAAAACGTAAAATGTTGTCTGCTCAGGTTTTACATTGTTTTGATCTGGTGATAAAGAATAATTGTTTTATTGAACCAAGAATACTTAGAATAATGTGTAGAGAAGCAAAAGCCACACAGTTTGCACTCTTTGTATTTTGACTGGTATATATTGCGAGTATAAAGCTCAATCTGTCCAACAATAACAAGATGTGCTAGTTACAGAGTTTACCATGGAAATAATTCTGGTAGCCTTTTGCTCTGTTTATGTAAATCCACCAATGGAGTTCAATGAGTCTAAAAGGCTTTGCATCTCTAAGAATTTGGACTTTTTATGATCCCATCATATGCATGCAGATATATATGGAAACCTATTCTCACTTCTAAGTGATAAAAAATTTAATCATAGTCAAGCTACCTGCGATTAACGATTAAACCATCAATGTGATATTATATTTTGTGAAAGAAGTGCTATTTGGACAGTTTGTAATGACAAAATGCATGAAAAATCAAATGGATTGTGAGTCAATGTGAGTATGTAGCCTATTCACTACGTGTGAAAACAAGAAAAAAGAAAGAAAGTGGAGGTAAACCATACATTACATTAAAACAATTACCAATGTGCTATTAACTGCCACTCAAAATATAACACAGAGAGGTCATCGAGAATCTTATTTTTATCTTATCAGAGATTTTTTGACAATCTTAGAAGATTTAGCAAATCTTCCTTTCATTAAGGAAAGGCTTAAAGGAGTAGTTCCCTTTAAAAAAACTATTGCTGATAATTTACTCACCCTCGTGTCATCCAAGATGTCCATGTCTTTCTTACTTCAGTCGAAAAGAAATTAAGGTTTTTGATGAAAACATTCCAGGATTTTCTCCATATAATGGACTTCAATGGGAACCAAACGGTTCAAGGTCCAAATGAGAGTTTCAGTGCAAAATGTTCAAAGGGCTTTAAACGACACCAGACGATGAATATGGGTCTTATCAAGCGAAACGATCGCTCTTTTAATAAATAAATAACAAAGTTTAAGTTTTATAAGCTCAATTGGTCGCCTTGCTCTGTTCTGTGACGCAGTAAAACCAGTAGTGTGCATTATATGGAGAAAATCCTGGAATGTTTTCATCAAAAACCTTGATTTCTCTTCGACTGAAGAAAGAAAGACGTGGACATCTTGGATGACATGGTGAGTAAATTATCAGCAAAAGGTTTTTTAAAAGTGAACTACTCCTTTAATACATTTGGGAATGAGTTCTTGATGGCTTAGCTGATGGTACAAAAGGAAATAATCAGAGAAGTTAGAGAAAGTGAAGTTTGTGTGATTGTAGATGAAACCAAAGATTAAAAGGACAGATCTCTTTAATTGTGAGGTACTATTACAATGGGGCCATCCACAAAACACTTTGAGTCAGCTGAAAGCTTAGATGCAGCAGGCCTCACACATGATAATACATGGCCTTGAAAAACAGGCCAGGACTACAGGAATATTATTGTGGGGCAAGGCTATCGGTGTGCATCGATTAAAAACAGTGCAAGATTCTCATTTTGTGCCCTTGTAATGCACTTTGTTTGAATTTGGTTCTTGTCAAAGCTGTAGTCAGTGCCAGAGGCGGTTAACTTTTATGCTCTCCTGCAGAAGCTTTATAATTTTGTATCAGGCCAATGATATTGTCGTGTGTATACACATGCTTCAGACACCAGACACATTGATGGCGTTCCCCATAGTGCTGATCCAAGACACAATGTCTCATTCCCCTTCTCAGGGAACCATGGTTACATTCGTAACCTGAGACATTTTCTAGCCTAAAGTTATGATCTAAAATGTAAATTGCTTTGTTAAACCTCTATATATGTCAGACGAGTGTGTGTTTGTGCGCCTGAGTAACGGTGGGCCAACTTCCCAGCAAACACAGAACGTTCCCCTAACGTTCCCGAATGGTCCCATGAGGTTATTTTTTTGGGAACCAAACAAGAACGTTATAGGAATGTTACAAATAGGTTATTTTTAGGTTCAATTTTTATAACGTAAGGAGAATGTTCCGGGAACGTTCCCTTAACCTTAAAGTCCCCGTGAAATCAAAATTGAACCTATTTACTTTGTTAGCGCATATTACTAGTCTTGTGGTGAACAATTAATCCGTGCACGTAAAAATATATTAAAAAAATGTTTTACCTTGGTAATCTTTAAAATCTAAAAAGTTACTTCCGGTCTGGAACGGTTTCTTTTTCTGATGACGTAGGTTTCACAGTTTGGGTGGGGAAACGCTTAACCACTCCCCTCAAACCGTTAGTTTGCTATGAGCGAGAGATGGAGAGGTGGAGCGCTAGAGTCAAACCCTGCCCTCTGTTCAATATTCCGTTTCACTTGGAAATACGTCACAGCACTGGAGAAAAATCGTTTGCAATTTCCGGTTCACGGGGACTTTAAGGGAAAGTTCTAAGAACGTTCTGGGAACCAAAAACTAATGTTTCCAAAACGTTCCCAGAACCTAAAGTTGTTTACTGTTCAACCCTAAAACTCAGTAAACACAATACAGCACCTTTGGTGAAATATTCCTTACATATATCCCCAGATAGCAAATTGACATTGCGTCAACGTGGAAACATGACATCGAAACAACGTTGATCTGACATTGTTTTGCTCATCGAATTAACGTTGAACCAACGTCAGACGCGTCATTCTTTCAAAACTAACGGAAAATCAACTTGAAATCAACGTTGTTTCAACGTTATGAAAGCAAACCAATTTTCGATTTTCATTTAGCTTTGAAGAATGCCGCGTCTGACGTTGGTTCAACGTTGTTTCGATGTCATGAGAGACGTCGTTTCCACGTTGATTCAATGTCAGTTTGCTGTCTGGGTTAGCAGATGTCATCAAACCTTAAATTTCTTTAAAATGCATTTTGTTAAGTCGAGTACAATTCAACAGATGTCCTGTGGTCTAGGAATAGGGAGCGGTAAACACTGCATAATTGAAATGCGTTGTCCGCTCCGCATCGTACCAAACAAGCTTTCTAAAACCACAACTTTTTGAGGCTGGTTATCATGAACGTACCACACACGGACTAGGTTTACTCTGCGCCGCAACAGACAGAGCTCCAGCACTGATGTTCTGAGAAAGAAACAAAGGACATTTCAGAGTTCATTCTGGAAATTAAAATGAAAGACAATGAAGCAAAACCATTAAATAAAACTTACGACAAGGGATCCCCAGTAGGTTATGCCACTAAACAAGGAAACAGCAGGGAAATTGAAGACATCGGCGGTGCGCACAATACCAAATAAGAAGACCATCACTCCAGTCATGATCTGGACCGTCTAGAGAGGGCAGATATGGGTCAAGTGTTTATATGTTCCCATATTATATTTTTGTCATGTTATATTTCATGTTTGGACACACACATAAACAGAGAGAGAGCTATTAATGCTGTTCAGGTGTATTAGTAAGCAGTAAGGTACGAGAGGCTGTGCTGTATCGTGAATAACGGCTAAAGGGCATTGTTAGGCTCGACGCGAACCCGTTATTATTCACCATACAGCACTTGCCTCGAGTACCTTTTTGCTTTTATAAAACGGTTACCGCACAATAAAAATATTAAAGTAAAAAAAAAAAAAAAATGAATAAGTGCCTCTTTCATGAAGTAAAATCACTAAAAGCCTTCCTTCCGCTAGAAGAAAATAGTCCCTGACCGGGAACAGCAACAACGCTCCAATGGGTAATAATGAAAGCTCAAATAAACACGACATAGAAACCGCAGTGATACATAGAGCCGTTGGGTGAAGCGGTCATAGCCGTGTTAGATCATGAATAAAGCACAGCTATTGACCAATCAGAATCAAGGATTGGAACTATCCGTTTTATAAGTCACATTAAGACGTACTGCATGGATTTAATGTCACTCAACTGTTTACCTTTATATAAATACTCCACACGATGGGCATTTTAACAGAATTATGTGTGTTTGTGACCATTAAAGTAATAAGACGTGAAAGAGAACTGAATTTGGGATTGCTTTCTGTCTGAGAGCGGCATCTTTTCTCTTTTTCATGTTTCTTAATCTCTCTAATGTGGTACGCTGATATAATTACATACCGCAACATAAATGAAGATAGGTATAACACATTATATTGTCACCATAATATATTGTTATTTACTCTCCAAATTCATCATTGAATGCATTACCCCCAGTGCCTTTGGTTGTGCTTTGAGAAATGTGTGATACACTCCTCCGTTCTCCTGTCCATCTTCACATATAACAGTATGTTGTGCCACCTGTGGGTTTACTTGGATGACAACCGTGGCTTTGTCCATCGAGATGACCTTGCTGGTTTCCATTCAAGCTAAGTGTTGGATTTCCCCTGTAATTAAAGTACAAGTATGCACATTTTATGAGTTGTTTTATGTGAGCAATGTGTTATTACAATGTCAGTAATAGCGGTGAGCGTGGCACAACCTAATGAGGGGCTGGTTATAAACACTGTAGTTTCCACATATGACCAATCGTAGACAATTTACTAGTTGCCATATCAACACTATATAGAGAAAAAATTGTGCCAAAAATTTTTAAGATATCTCTGTACATTTTTTTAAACATAGCAAAAGTACATTTAATTAAATAATAATTTATGAATAATAAATTTAATTCATTTAATAATAAAAAGTATACTTTTGTGTTTTACTGTTTTTTGTGTTTATTTAAAATGAGACACATTTGATATTATTTTAACATCTGATCTGTTTTTAGCAGTTTAGAAAGGTCTTTAATTGTCATCTAACAAATTCCAATGAACAACTTTTATGAATTCTATTGAGAAAGAAGTGAATAAAGACAGATAATCAATCAATGATCAGAAATTATTAATTATTATTATAATTATTATGTTTTAAACTTTGCTGTTTAGCTGTGTTTTGAGGTGTGTAAGTTATGAAATTCTAAATTTTGAATAATTATGTTTTATTATCTTTTTTTATTTACAAAATACATTGTTTGTCTCATATATATTTGTATTAGATCAGATCAAATTTTAAGCTGAAATGTTACAATATAATATACCCCACCTATATGGGGCATGTTGTCACATTCACTTCCAATCTTTTTGGGTAAAGAAAGAAAAAAGTACGCACTGCATTAATGAAGAAAAAACATACAAGTGGTGTTTAATGTGGGGAAAAATAAATAGCGTGAATTATCCACAAACCAAACTGAGAAAGTCAAAAGCCATGCTCTCCCTAGCTGTAAAAGAGTAATGTGTATTATTTCTTGGTTACTTGGACCCATATCGACAGCAGAAATCCATCATATATTTTAGATAGTTAGTTTAGTTTTTAGTTTAGTCTTTAATCTTTAAAAAATTCTGTGTGGTGCAGTTTTATCATGGATTAATGTGCGCTTTGATGGACTTCCAAAAAAATATACCCATTGACTCCCATTATTTTGCTTGGAAGAGCCAGAACAGTTTTTTTTAATATAACTCAGATTGTATTCGTCTGATGTCATATAGAGCTAGGAGGAATTGAGGTTGGGTAAATCATGGGCTAATTTGAATTTTTTGGGTGAACTATCCATTTAATGTTTAAATCTAATATCATTTAAACTATAATGTATTACAGTGCGCTTATTGTGTACATATATGTTTTACGTTGTTGTTGTTTCTAACAGCTGTAGTTAATTTCTGTAATTACACCTACAATTATACGGTTAACCTTTCCCTTATTTCTGAAACCTATAATCAGACCATCAAACCTGTCCATAACATATACCTGTGCTGTGTCCCAACTTAATAACAGCAAAAGTGTTTTGCGATACAACACGAACACAATAAGCATATTGTACTTTACCTGACCAATTTTAATGCAATTCTTGTTAAAGACACATAATATAAATAGGAACCCCAAAGAACAACCGTAAATGAGTACAACATGCACTAAAACTGCTGTGAAGGATGAAAAAAGATGATGGTTATTTTTAATTAGTGTATATCAAAGTGTATATAAAAAAAGAAATCATAAATGTTAATTGATGCTTGAAATATGGTACCTGAAATGAGTTGTTGACGTGGACGTCTGCTGCTCTTATGGCGTATAGTGTGTGTGTGTGTGTGTGTGTGAACAGAGGAATCGCTGAGGAGGAGCTTGCTGCATATGAACTTCATATAGTTTATAACGTTGAGGCTTTTCCTCCTGGAATTCAAAGGGCTTTACTTAAAGATCAAAATTAAAAGTTGCGCAAATTAGCCATTTGTTGAGATCAAACAAAAGCACCAGCTGTCGGTGTTTAAAACACACGGTGTTTAATCCTAATCTATCTTTGATATTACAGTATCCTGAGTGATGAGTGTAACACAAACGAGAAGGACACTGGAGCACTGAGGCATTTCTAAACATATATATTTATTTCTTATTAGGTTAAGATGAACTGATAACCATTTTTACATTTCGCCCACATAATTATTATAATTTCCCTGAACAATTTAGTTTGCATTCAACCACAGAAATGTCATAGTGAATTATGTAGATGTCTTGTTTTGAACAACTGTAGTGCTATGCCCTAGTTTCACACTGAAGTGAAAGGTTGTGGTTGCTTTATTTCCTTTCCATTCAGCTAACGTTGCTCTTGTTAACAGAACTGTGGGAAATGCTGAGGTTGATCAGACTGCAGTAACGTACACAGCAAAATCCTTGTGGATTATATCAAGTCTGGGCAGAGTATTAAATGGACACTGAAGCAGTGTTAAAGTTAATGAGATAATTAAGTGAATATTTGAGTGATGATTGAGCATTATTGAAGACACCTGATGATAACAAGCAGAATGACTGAAGGAGAAAACCTGATTTTAGTCACCATTATGGTGACCGGTGTTTGTTTTTGTTTGGCTCTTGCCCATTAAATAATTTACTTTAGATATTGTTTGGCTACTGTTCCTGAGTTATAACAGCCAGATGAGCAAATAGACAAGGTGATCTGATGCTGTTGGCTGTGTTTGAACATAATCGTTAGACCTGAATCTCTGAACTCATTGAGAGCATAATTTCTGAGTTAAATTTACTTCATGGATTATAGCAGCACTGTCAATGTACACTGTAAAAATGAAAACGACTGAATCTGTTAAATCGAATCAATAAAATTGAGGCATCAGATTACAATCAATATTATTAATTAAATGTAACAAATTAGAATGGAGTAATAATTAACCAAACAAATTAATTAAAAGTTAACCATTTAAATTGAGTAAAATTTACAAATTTTTCTAAACAAAAATATCGGAATAACAGATTGACGTCAAAGATGAATTAAGACCTCTTTTTTTATTGCTATCATTGAAGACACCGGATGATAACAAGCAGAATCACCGAAGAAGAAAACCGAGATTTTTAAGTCACCATTATAGAGATCAGTGTGTGTTTTAGTTGGGCTCTTGACCCTTAAATTATAAACTTTAGATGTTGTTTGGCTGTTATACGTGAATTATAATAGCCAGATGAACAAACAGAAAAGGTGATCTGATGGTGTTGGTTGTGTTCATAATCATCATTTCTCAATCATTTGACCTGATCGATGAACTCATATAGAGCCCAGTTTCTGACTAAGGTTTATTTTATTAATTACAACATCATTGGCCTTGGACAGCATCATATTTTTTTAGCATTTTCAATGAAACTAAATGATCAAAACAATAAAAAGATAACTTCAGAAGTTATTTCATGGAGGCACAAACAGACATCAAGAATTAGCGTATTAATCTCAGCAGTGGTGACAAACAGATCACCTCTGATCATAAGCTCATTATTTATTCATGCAGCAATGCATGATGGGAGCCATGAATGAGTTTTGATTGGTGGCACCTAGAATGCACTACAACATGCGCTATTATTGTCACCAATGTTGAGATTCACAGGCTAATTCTAGATCTCTGTGTGTCTAAAAACTAAATCAGAGCAAAGTTGTTTTTTGTATTTGATATACGTTATAAAAAAAATCTATGGATTACCTTGTAAAAATCATAAAAATATTATACTGTTCAAGGACATTGCTGCTACAATTAATTAAGTAAACCTAAACTGAACTCTATGTGAGTTCATAGATCAGGTCAAATGATTGAGAAATGATGATTATGGTAAAACACAACCAACACCATCAGATCACCTTTTCTATTTGTTCGTCAGGCTATTATAATTCATGCATAACAGCCAAACAACATCTAAAGTTATTAATTTAAGTGTCAAGAGCCCAACTAAAACACACACTGATCTCTATAATGGTGACTTAAAAATCTCGTTTTTCTTCTTCGGTGATTCTGCTTGTTATCATCAGGTGTCTTCAATGATGGCAATAAAAAAAAAAGAGGTCTTAATTCATCTTTGACGTCAGTCTGTTATTCCGATATTTTTGTTTAGAAAAATGTGTACATTTTACTCAATTTAAATGGTTAACTTTTAATTAATTTGTTTGGTTAATTATTACTCCATTCTAATTTGTTAAATTTAATTAATAATATTGATTGTAATCTGTTGCCTCAATTTTATTGATTAGATTTAACAGATTCAGTCGTTTTTATTTTTACAGTGTAAAGCATACTATTTTTATCATTTTCAATTAAATCCAAATTATTGAATCAATTAGAAAAAACAAAAACGTCTAAATAACATCTTATAGGCACACACAGACATCAATAATTAGCATATGAATCTCAACAATGGTGACAAGCTAATTATTATTAGATTGGTGGCACCCAGAATGCACTGCAACATGCTTTATAATTGTCACCATTGTTGAGATACACAGGCTGATTCTTGATCTCTGTCTAAAAAACCCCAAAATTTTTCTAAAAAAAACTATAGTTTTTTTATATAAGCAAATCTTTTAAGACATTATATGGATTACATTGTCAAAGTTAAAAACATTATGTTGTACAAGGACAGTGCTGCTATAATTAATGAAGTAAACCTAACTCAGAAATTGATCTTCATATGAGTTCAGTGATTCAGGTCAAATGATGAAATATCGATTATGTTATACCAGCACCATCAGATCACCTTGTCTATTTGCTCATCTGGCTTCTATAACTCAGGATCAGCAGCCAAACAATATCTAAAGTAAATTATTTAATGGGCAAGAGCCAAACAAAAACAAACAACGGTCACCATAATGGTGACTTAAAGGATAATTCCTACAAAAACTACAAAATAGACTCAAGGTGTTAAATACCGGAATTATCCTTTAAAAATCTGTTTTTCTCCTCCAGTGATTCTGCTTATTAACATCAGGTGTCTTCAATAATGCTCAATCATCACTCAAATATTCACATAATTATCTAGACCACAAACTTTAATGATGTTTTCTTTTCATGCACAGGGACAACTTCTTGTTCATTGAACCCGGGATTAATTTAGACAGTTAAAACACCAGACAAACAAAAATGTCTTTGTTTACAGAGACATTTGACTCATACATATTATTTGATGTTCATTTGTCAATTCTCTTGTATTCAGTTGAATGTTACGATCACCCGTCGGCCCAACGACACAATCCAACGGGTGGGTGAAGGTATAATGTGTGTAGGTCTTTTCAGTGCTTCTGTGAGGTTCACTTAATTGAGTAAAATTTAGTTTTATTTTTATTTTAGTGCCCCGCTTAATCTGATGGACCGGAGGGGTTTGCAGAGATGAAGTCGACGTCTTCGAGGTCTTCTCTCCAGATTACTGAGTTGTATTGTCTTATTGCAGGGGTTTGATCCCGTCTTCTGAAAACCAGTCTTACACTTGAGACTGTAATTTCTGCAACCTTGGTTGGATCTCCTTACTGTGACATAGTATCCCTGAGAAGAAACAGACAAGATATGTTACAAACATTCACACTTAATATCAGTTTTGCCAATGAGATCCACACGGACTGAGATAACACAATAACGGTCACATGGTGTCCAGCAAGGGCAGGGATCTGCAGATTCTTACTTTTTTAAACAAAACAAAATCAGTAATCCAGCAGATATTAATAAATGGACCGCTTCTAACTACAGACAATGAAGGGCTGAAATCCACTCAAATAGCGGGAACTAAACAAGACACAGTAGTGACCATTGCTTCTCGACTAGGGAACCGTAATTAAGAAAATCAGGAAACTAAAACCATGGAAATGAAACTGTAACCAAGACATCATGAAATTACCGAAGTGAAAACACTACTCTGACCCACTTCAACAATCTAGCAATATGAAAAGGATGTAGTTTACAATGAGGCATTACCCAGTGAGCGCCACATGAACCACTGTAGAGTCATAGTCGCTGGAGGCTTTGCAGGCGAACGCTGACATACAGATGGAGATGATGAACTGGAGGACGGAGAACACCAGCAATATCCCATTGACCCCCAGATCATATCTCTACAAAATATTCAACATGATCATATGAAAGATGTTTCACAAATCATATTGACTGAATTTTATATAAATACTACATATATGAAGGCATGTAACATGGAAGTTGCATGGACCAATTTGTAGTTTTTATAATACTTTTATGATGTCATTTTGAAGCATAACATTTCCAGTGGCTAGTCATTGCAATTGCATGTGAAAAACATTGACCAGCACAATCTTTATTAGTACAAATTATTTTCAAATAGTAAATGATGATATATTTGTCATTTTTTAAATGTCATCATTCAGATAACATTAAAATAGTATAGAGAGCCTAAGTCCCGCCCCTCCGCTTCCAACTTATGGGACCTTATTTCGGAAAAAATATGAATGGTAGTCAATGGCGAGAGACAACTTATCTTTTTATTCCGTCTGAACTGTGCCCGCAATTACACTTATGATGTTTGTCAATTTAAAAGATAATTCTGAAAGTCAAAAACGTCGCAGTTTGTCATAAAACAGAAGAGTAACATTTAGTTTTATGTGAAAATCGCTTAATGAACTACATCTCCCGGGAAGCGAAACAACAAGCGAGATCCGCTGCTCGAGTGTGTGCAGTCTGGTACAAAACACTCAGGCATGACGGCGTAATGTACGATTATAACGTAAGATTATACACTGTAAAAAAATATTGATGGTTTAACTTAAAAAAGTAAGTAACCTGGTTGCCTTAAAATTTTAAGTTGATTGAACTGGAAAAAGTGAGTTAATACAATGAAGGAGATTGATTTAATCATCAGAAACTCAAAATTGTATGTTATCTGAACTAAATAAATTATTTAAGTTGATTTGACAAAAGAAAAAATGTGATTACTAACACTGTAAAAAAATATTGATGGTTTAACTTAAAAAAGTAAGAAACCTGGTTGCCTTAAAATTTTAAGTTGATTGAACTGGAAAAAAGTGAGTTAATACAATGAAGGAGATTAATTTAATCAGAAACTCAAAATAATAAGTTATCTCAACTAAATAAATTATTATAAAGTTGATTTGACAAAAGAAAATATGTTGTGATTACATTTTTTACAGTGTAGAAACAATGACAGGCGTTAGCCTCAGTAAAGTTAGCTTCATTCATTGAGAGAAAATGTGCGCCTTTGGGGTTTGTAGTCTTTGTAATTACGTATTTTCACAGTCTTATACCTCAACGGTTTCAAATCAAACTGCGACTTTCTTTACTTTAAAATGTATCTTTTAAATTGACAAACATCATATGTGTAATTCAGGGCACAATTCAAACCAGATCAAAATATTTGTTGTCTCTCGCCATTGACTATTCAATATTTTTCCGAAATAAGGTCACATGGCGGTCGACCGGAAGGGGAGGGGCTTAGGCTCTCTATTGCACACTGTTCATTTAATACCTTCCAAGATAAGCAGATGCGAGGAGACCTTTCATTGTAATTGTTGCAAATTCCATCAGAAAACAGTCCTATCTCTATTGACACCAGGAGAATGGCGAGTCCTGCGGTGACGGCACTGATGGCGTTCATTATAAGAGAAGCTTTCACCTGCAGGAAGAAGAGCTGGCATGTGAAGGGGGAATAGTGACGGTGTACACTCATTAAATAACCTTTTTAAAAGTCAGATGTGCTTTCCACGTCTTTACAGGATGAATGTCTCATTATTCAAAGAAAGTTACGTTTTCAGAAGCCATAGATTGTGTATATTGAAACATGCTGTAGGGTTGTGTTATGTAAAGGCCCTTTACCTCGTAGCCCCATTTTACCCTATAGTCTTTAAAGAACAGGCGACTGAAAGCACTGCAATGACTCATGGACGTGAATAATATCATATGTATATATAGCCTAGAAACAACGTGAGCAACAGCCGTTTATGTACGTACCACACAGAGATGAAGTTTCCTCTGCGCAGCGACAGACAGAGATCCCGCACTGATGTACTGAGAGACAAACGGGACATTTCAGTTCATTCTGGACATTAAAATCAGAGGCAATGAAGCAAAACCATCACATAAACTTACAATGAAAGATCCCCAGTAGGTTATGCCACTAAAGACAGAAAGAGCTGGGTAATATTGCATGCTGGTGGTGCGCACAATACCAAATAAGAAGACCATCACTCCAGTCATGATCTGGACCGTCTAGAGAGGGCAGATATGGGTCAAGTGTTTATATTTTTGCAAGATGGCATATCCTTCATGTTTTGGCACACACACACAAAATAAGCTATATTAAAGGAGTAGTTCACTTTTAAAAAAAAGTTTTGCTGATAATTTCCTCACCCCCGTGTCATCCAAGATGTCCACGTCTTTCTTTCTTCAGTCGAAAAGAAATTAAGGTTTTTGATGAAAACATTCCAGGATTTTCTCCATATAATGGACTTCAATGGGGTCCAAA
This sequence comes from Pimephales promelas, assembly GCF_016745375.1. The sequence continues at coordinate 344,662 of NW_024121127.1, forward strand.
CGGTTCAAGGTCCAAAAGACAGTTTCAGTGCAAACTGTTCAAAGGGCTTTAAACGATTCCAGACGATGAATGAATTTTTTTCGAGTCATTTCGTTCATTTCGTTCGTTGAATGAACCAAACGACTCGAATAAAGATTTGTTCATTTTGATGAACGAGTTTGAACAGGAGAGTCACGAACGAGCATCACAGAACAGATCAAGGCGAGCATTTGAGCTTATAAAACTTAAACTTTGTTATTTATTTATTTATTAAATGAGCGCTCGTTTCGCTTGATTCATCGTCTGGAATCGTTTAAAGCCCTTTGAACAGTTTGCACTGAAACTGTCTTTTGGACCTTGAACCGTTTGGACCCCATTGAAGTCCATTATATGGAGAAACCCTGGAATGTTTTCATCAAAAACCTTAATTTCTTTTCCACTGAAGAAAGAAAGACATGGACATCTTGGATGACACGGGGTGAGTAAATTATCAGCAAAAGTTTTTTTTTCAAAAGTGAACTACTCCTTTAATGTTTTATGCATTGAAAGCAATCAGAAAGCAAACACACATCTTTAAACTTAAGGACATTTGACAACAACTTCAGAAGAAAACGAGATACTAAAAATATTCCTAAAATACATAATTATAATTCATCATTAAATGCTTTACCCCGAGTGCCTTTGGTTGTGCTTTGAGAAACTCAGAGAGAGCCGTGTTGTGATACACTCCTCCGTTCTCCTGTCCGTCACACACATGTGGATTTACTTGGATGACGACCGTTGCTTTCTCCGTCGAGATGACCTTGCTGGTTTCCATTCGTCCTGCAGTTCACAACTCATTTAACTTCATTCTGCTTCTCATGTACAGGACAGTATGTGTGGTTACTCTTGGTCGGCTTTAGCCACTCTACTAACCATGAGTAACTCTGCAACTCATTCAGTGTTGGGTAAGTTACTCTAAAAAAGTAATTAATTACTAGTTACTAATTACCTCTTCAACAGTGCAATTAGATTACTGTACTAATTACTCGCTCTAAAAAGTATTTAATTACTTTTAATTACTAATTACTTTCAAAATCCCATATCAATCTCAACCAGCTGAATAATACAAGGATAGACATGAATCTGTTTTAATTCTTTCAAATAAATACTATAAAATTGCATGAATTATCCTTAAACTGACCAAGGTGGAGAAGGTTACATTATAAAAACATACTTTTTAGCATCAGACAATATATTTTGATGTTAAACCCACTGTTTTATGTCTGATCTCATGACTTTTCACACTTTTTTCATCCATATTTTACAATAATTCATACGAATTTGTACGAGTGCGGCCGTATGATTTGGACACTGAGATCGGATTGATCTACACACAGTGTTTACCTCAATTACATCAGAAGTAACTGTAATTAAATTACACATAAATTCAGAGTAATCCCTTACTTTACATTTTCAAGGGAAAAGTAATTAAATTACAGTAACTAATTACTTAGTAATTAGTTACACCCAACACTGAACTCATTAGAGTATTAGTAGACCGTAGTAGATGGTTAGTATAATAAACCCTATTAGGACAGGACTAGTTTAACATGGAGAGTAAAGTAATTATTAGGTTACTTTAAGACATTCTATAACTATAAGTAACTTTTGTAACTATAAGTAACTACATGTTAACTAACTCTCATTAGAGTATTAGTAGTTGTTAGGTTATAGGGTTGGGAGAATAAGTTGACTTGTAGTTGCACACATGCTTATAGTCAGTAGAATATCTAAAGTGGAGATAATAAAATAAAGTTTAAAATAAAAAAACCTGGACAAATCTCTAAAATAAAGTGTTTTGACGCATTCGCTGATGCCCTTGTCCAGAGCGACAAACTGATATTATATAACAAGAAAATGACTTCTCAGCTTAAATCAGCTTACATTTTAATACAAAAGTAAAAATGAAATAATACTCTAATATAAAGGCATAATCATTTGATTTTCTGAGATAAACAGTTAAGATAAATGGGTAACGCTTCCTTTTACAGTAGTGTACTTACAGTTACCTAGAAAGTACTGCTAATATAAGGTAAGTACATGGAGCAGGGGTAGGTTCAGGGTTAGTACTAGTTATTACCCAGTAATTGTAGTTACTAAAATAAGTACATAGTATTTACATGGGTAACTGGACTGTAAAAGGAAGCGTTTAGTTTCTTCTCTCTGAAAAATCGGAGGATAAAAGTTACATTGCTCACAAATATTTAGCATGATTGTATTTTCAGAAGCCTAATATCCAAACAAATCCCAAAACTTGTAAAGTATTATTAGCCAAAGTATATTAATAAATGAGTAACAATTAAATCAATCACTGGAGTGAACAGTCACATAAGTAAAACAGATAGTTTAAATGATGTCTCAGAGAGTAATGATCGGGTTGAATAATTATAGGCATTTAAATGTAAAAAAAACATTATGTTAATTAATGCACTGTAAAAAATATTTTCAAGATTTGTGATCACAACATTTTTTCTTTTGTCAAATCACCTTTATAATAATTTATTTAGTTGAGATAACTGATTATTTTGAGTTTCTGATGATTAAATTAATCTCCTTCATTGTATTAACTCACTTTTTCCAGTTCAATGCACTTAAAATTTTAAGGCAAACAGGTTACTTACTTTTTTAAGTTAAACCAACAATATTTTTTTACAGTGTAGTAATCACATGTTTTCTTTTGTCAAATCAACTTAAATAATTTATTTAGTTCAGATAACATATAATATTGAGTTTCTGATGGTTAAATTAATCTCCTTCATTGTATTAACTCAATTTTTCCAGTTCAATCAACTTAAAATTTTAAGGCAACCCAGGTTACTTACTTTTTTAAGTTAAACCAACAATATTTTTTTACAGTGAACATTTTTTCTTTTGTCAAATCAACTTAAATAATTTATTTAGTTCAGATAACATATAATTTTAAGTTTCTGATGATTAAATTAATCTCCTTCATTGTATTAACTCACTTTTTCCAGTTCAATCAACTTAAAATTTTAAGGCAACCAGGTTTCTTACTTTTTTAAATTAAACCATCAATATTTTTTTTACAGTGTGCTTAAAATATTGTACCTGTTGATGTGGACGTCTGCTGCTCTTATGGCGTATCTAGTGTGTGTGTGTGTGTGTGTGTGTGTGAACAGAGGAACCGCTGAGGAGGAGCTTGCTGCATATGAACTTCATACTTTATTATGTTGAGGCCTTTCCTCCTGTAATTGAAACAGCTTTACGTATAAGATATGAGGAGGAGGAGGGATGCTGAGAAACTGTACATGAACAGAGCCACGTCTGCTGGATATATAATGCTGGATAATATACATCTGCTGTTCAAAACAAACACACATACACACAGGTGTGTTGTTAGATAGACTTATATAGACAATTGTGTTTGTAGTGCAGGAGCCGCCCGTTCCTAACATGGAGCACTGAGAAAACATTCTGCATTTGTATGTGCTAACGCGATGCCCTAGTTTCACACCATTGTGGTTGCTTTATTTTTCCTTTACATTCTGCCATTCCTCTCTGTGGTCATGCCAAACCCACTCTCTCTGTTCAGTGGAGCATTTCTCACGCCGGTGTTTGTGCAGAAACTGATGCAGAGAATCGACCTCAAACATTCCCCGATGCAGAGACGTCTGCTTGTTCATTTACTGAAACCTAAACGCAAAATAAGAAGAAAGAAAGTGCAAGTCTTTGTAATATCAGAGAGGTTTCGTATACTTTAATTTCTTAACCCCTTAGCTGTCACCCCCCTTTTTGAGAATGCGGGTTAAAATGCACTATTCAAACTTAAATGGTTGTAATTTAAGAATGCTTTGGAATATACCCAAGTTTGGTCTTGTTTTAAAGAAAACACTCAGCAGAATATTGCTGAAGTGAAAACACGTCAAAAAATTAAAGTATGAAAAAGTTATGGAAGTTTAAATTTACAGTAAATTAAATATGCTGTACTATATATTTTTTATTTTATATAATATAATATTTTTTATCTTAAAATTTCTATAAAATCAAAGCCATACATCTTATCAAGTTATGTTCCAAATTTGAAGTTGATTTCACAAAAATTGAAGTTCCCATGAGATTTTGTTTAGGCGTAGTACCAAAAATAGCCACCGGGTGCCATTGAATTCCATTGAATTTAGTTGTATACATTCTGCCTTAACAAATTAATACATTTCTGTCCAAATATCAAGTCTGTCACAAAATTTGGAACCTTGAGACTCTGACCTTTCTGACAATATCAGTTTTGTCAAGATTAGAAAAGGTTTTGGTTTCTATGGTAACGCAACTTTCAATTATAAAACAGTTTTCACACGATGAATAAGCGTTCAAATGATACCTAATTTATGATAACTACTAAAATATGTGACATAATAAAAAAAGGCGATAAAAATAATATTATATTTTAGAGGATAATAAATATAAATATTATCATTTTTAGAGGATAATATTGTACTATAATTTATGTAATTTCGATTACATATCAATACTAGATTATATGTTTATTATGAACTTTTAGCATAAAAACAGAAGTTTCAATGATTAAAAGTGGGTGCATCGACTTTTTGTGACAAAGGTCAAAACTCCTGTTATGATGCTGATTTTTTGAGGTGCACTCTTGTCATAAATTCATCAATTACTCTTCCTACATAATTTTTAACACAAAACAGGGGTAGAATATCTATTTAGAAGTCTTAGACCTTTCCAACAATATATATTTTGTCATAATTAGATTAGGATTTAATAGAAATATAGTGAAGTAAAGTTAGGCGTCCCGGTACCGGGACGGTGACAGTTAAGGGGTTTAAATTATCTGTACATCAATCAGTATAAGCTGGCATCCCTGTCATAGAACAGATCTATCTTTGTGCATGTGTGTGTGTGGCACGGGCTGGCTGGTGTGTGTCTTCTGTGTGTTGTTCCTGATGTGAGAGTGTACTGACATGAGGAGACACCGCAGCTTCCAGAAGTGTGTGTAGTTCTGCTCCAGGAAGACTAACGATGCTTTAGCAGATGATCTGAACACAGGGAATATTGGGCCGTGTTTTCCAGCAATGATCTGATTCTGAACAACACGATTATCTCCTCTGGGGAACGAAATACCTCCTCTTCTACTTATTCTTTCCTAAATTAATCAAAGTTTTTGAAATAATCTGTTAATAGATAAATTGCTCACTCATAAAGACAGTCACGTGTCGCCACCTGCTGGCTGAAAGATAAGTTACACAAACACACACGAGCGCAGTGATACTAACAGTGAACAGTCCTTTAAGAAATTAAGGTTTTTGATGAAAACATTCCAGGATTTTTCTCCATATAATGGACTTCAATGGGAACCAAACGGTTCAAGGTCCAAAAGAAACGTTCAGTACAAACTGCAAACTGTTCAAAGGGCTTTAAACAATTCCAGACGATAAATAAGGGTCTTATCATGTGAAACGATCGCTCATTTTTTTTAAAAAATAACAAAGTTTAAGTTTTATAAGATCAAACGCTCGCCTTGCTCTGTTTTGTGATGCACGTTCGTGACTCTCCTGTTCGAACTCGTTCAACAAAATGAACAAATCTTTTTCCGAATCAATTCGTTCGTTTCTTTCGCCGAATGAACCAAATGACTCGGAAAAATATTTGTTCATTTTGATGAACAGGAGTGCGTTACAGAACAGAGCAAGGCGAGCGTTTGAGCTTATAAAACTTAAACTTTGTTATTTATTTATAAAACGAGCGATCGTTTCGCTTGATAAGACCCTTATTCATTGTCTGGAATCGTTTAAAGCCCTTTGAACAAGTTTGCAGTTTGTACTGAACGTTTCTTTTGGACCTTGAACCGTTTGGACCCCATTGAAGTCCATTATATGGAGAAAATCCTGGAATGTTTTCATCAAAAACCTTCATTTCTTTTCGACTGAAGAAAGAAAGACATGGACATCTCAGATGACATGGGGGTGAGTAAATTATCAGCAAAAGTTTTTTCAAAAGTGAACTACTCCTTTAAATTGAGTTTAGTTTTCACAGTCTTTGGCAAAGAACACAGTATGTTATATGGTTAGGCCCACATGAATCCATTGTAATAAAGTTATTCTCATTCCAGTCACTTTGCAATACTCATCCGCTCTATCTTCTTCCTCTCTCGGCCTCTTTATCTTGATCTGTCAATCTCCCCTTCCCAAAGCTGAGCTTTGATTGATACAGTCTTTCCAAACGGATTACTTCTATTGTAAAACAGCCGTTAGTTTAGCTAGGCCTACTTGCACCTCATCTCCTACTGTAGGCTGATCGCTGACTGAAGTGTGGCGTTGGGACTCGCGCTGGGACCAGTCATCATCGCGATCTGCGGCAGGCCCAAATTAGAGTTAATATGTTAAATTTATTATTTCTCAACATTCATTATATATACACTCAGAAAAGTGCATGAGGGACCAATGGTGGTCAGTTCCAATGGTTATGAAGTGTGCTCATCACAAGTGTTATTCTTCGGATAGTAAGATGATTATATCACATTAAACTAGAAACAATGGCTGCATTAAACCTGCAATTAATTACTTTGGTGTTACTTACTGTAAATGTAGTTTTAAAATGTGACATAAATAATGACCTCTGAGTGACACAATATAAGTCGAACTGTCCGCGAACGCCAGGTGTCAGTAGTGAGCAGAGAACACAAAACAAACAGCCGTCACTGGTGACGAAGAAGAGCGGGTTGACTGCTCGTGTGTGTTGTCTTTTACTGTGTTCAACATGAATAATAACCGCACTGTTTACACTTTTGAGGATTATAAGTGCACGCCGGACCCCGTGTTCGCGCTGGAGCGGGAGTGCCTCGAGCCCTGTCCGGCGCCGGTAGTGGTGGATAACGGCTCGTTCCAGTGTCGCGCGGGCTGGGCGAGCGTGGGTCCGGCGCGGTGCGATTCTCCGCGGCTCGTGTTCAGGGCGGCAGCGGCACGCGTCAGAGGAGCCGCGCGCAGTGACGCGCACGTGGGGAACGACATCGCGAGCGTCGAGCCTCTGCGCTGGAGCCTCAAGAGCGCGTTTGACCGCGACGCGGTGGTGAACTTTGACATCCAGGAGCTCATCTTCGATTACATCTTCATGCACCTCGGCATAAACACACAGGTGTGTATCGGTGGGAGAAGTTCCAGCCAGTCTCTCCACACACACACGCACACACACACACACTATTAGCAGGACAATAAGTTAGATTGACTGGGCTATCAGTTCACTGGGCTATCAGACTCACTCCAGTAATAGAGAAAAGAAAACAAAAAACAGGGTTGTTTTTCTTCTGTTAAACTTTATTTTCATAGAATACACTTTAAATTCAACATTTTTAATATCTGCTACTGATCTTAAAATTGTAAGATTTAAAATATATTAATTCTGAAAATCAATGTACAGAAAAACCTGTCAACTCTGTTATAGACAAATTGTGTCAAATAAATAGGCTACTTACAGTTAACAAATGTCACACATTTTTAAAACCTGTCATCCCTAAGATAACTTCTGTCTTTTCATCCATTAATGCAACTTTAAGCATAATAAGATAGAGACTTTTAGTTTTGGAGAAAAAAACCTAAACAATTTGAACTGAAAAGTTGCCTTAGTTTGTGCATTTCCTTTAATTAAATCCATGCAGTGAGAGTACTAGTTATGCTAATACGACTCTGATCAATTTGTTAACAATAAAACACACATGATGACCATTTTCTAAAGTAAAACATTAAACAAACAGAGATGACTACCCATAGTTAAAAGATAAAAAACATCCACATGTTCTGCCAGTGTAATGAGCTCCACTGAGTCGAGATGCAGTGAAAACAGTCCAGCTTTAGTCAAATAAATGTGAACAAACTTGCCATGAAAACAACACTCCACAACAGTAGTTCCAGAGAGCTGAGCTGGACTCATATTTATTTATATTTATACACAGGCGAACAAGCAGACAATGAAACAATGAGAATATAACACACTAACGGGAATCACAAGACAAACAGGAACTATGACCAGCCTAAACTTTAAAATAAAAGACATGAAACAAAACCCATACCAAAACGTGACAGCCAGACTCAGAAACCATTTTAAATGTAAAACCAAGAATTTAATCCTATCAAATACATCTGATTTACAGATCCGAACTGTCTCATGCGTTACTGATCTGGACAATCAGATGTAGAGGATGAATTTGGTCCAATGAAAAGAGACCCTCGAGGACGTTCATTGGCGAATTTGCTGCAACTAACGATTACTTTAATAATTGATTAATCTGTCGATAATATTTCCGAATAATTGGATAAAAATGGAAAAAAAAAACATTCATTTCCAACCCTCTATTCAAAAACAAAACTGACAGTGCAAAAAAAATGGACTAACACAAAAAACATACATATATTAATTATAAATACAAACTAACTACAAAATATAAACACAATATAAAATAATATAAATATTAAACTTCAAATCACAGTCTGCTAATTCAGTGGTAAGAATTTATCTGTTGTTTTTATTTATTGTTGTCCAATTATCAAACTTCCATGCAATACTATAATTATATAATAATTATATATAACTATGTAGTATGTACCAATTTACTAATGTTCAGACACACTCTCGGAGTTCGCTTCGCCTTTGTCAGGTCCGGCCTCGAGTACAGTTGGTGCTGCTGGCGGTAATGCTGTAATAATTTTTCAGTTCAGATCCTGTACAATCAAATGAAGGGGAGTGAAAGCTCTCGCGGACCACGGTCCGAACCAAACAGATGAAATGTGGTCCTATGAAAAGAGATAGTCTCAGTCCGGATCAAACTGAACAAAGGTTTGGTTCGTTCCTAGTGTGAACACATGTTCTGTATGGCTCGGCCTGTCAGAGCGTTCACAGGAGGATCCGGTGTCTCCCGCAGGAGAATATGAACTAGCCAATCAGTGTTTACTTCATACAGTGAAAACTAAGCAGAGTTTTATTTTCACATAACCCCAAGCCTGTGGTTCACACTGATGTTAATAACACTGCTTATGCTACAGTAACACACTGCTGTTCACTTTCAGAAGCTGTAGCGACGCTTTCTTGGCAAAAAAATTAAGTTTTAAGTTTATTTTCACACACTTTAATTTAAGCATTATGTGTTGGGTTTTCCTCAGTGTGTCTCTTGGTCTCCCTTTGCTCAGGGCCGTGTGGATCACCCGGTGGTGGTGACGGAGCCGGCCTGTAACCCGCTGCACTGCAGACAGATGATGTCAGAGCTGCTGTTCGAGGGCTACGGCGTGCCGCGGGTGGCGTACGGCGTGGACAGCCTCTTCAGCCTCTACTGGAACAGCGCGCGGGCCGATCTTGCCCTCCACAGGCCTGGTGCTGTCCTCGGGCCATCACTGCTCACACGTGCTGCCCGTCATCAACGGCAGGTACCGTGGCACACCTCGCGTCAGCATATATCGGGATCGTAGTGTCTCATGTTAACAAAAACGGTA
>NW_024121127.1:354637-375005 GCF_016745375.1 Pimephales promelas
GTGACATAAATAATGACCTCTGAGTGACACAATATAAGTCGAACTGTCCGCGAACGCCAGGTGTCAGTAGTGAGCAGAGAACACAAAACAAACAGCCGTCACTGGTGACGAAGAAGAGCGGGTTGACTGCTCGTGTGTGTTGTCTTTTACTGTGTTCAACATGAATAATAACCGCACTGTTTACACTTTTGAGGGATTTAAGTGCACGCCGGACCCCGTGTTCGCGCTGGAGCGGGAGTGCCTCGAGCCCTGTCCGGCGCCGTAGTGGTGGATAACGGCTCGTTTCCAGTGTCGCGCGGGCTGGGCGAGCGTGGGTCCGGCGCGGTGCGATTCTCCGCGGCTCGTGTTCAGGGCGGCAGCGGCACGCGTCAGAGGAGCCGCGCGCAAGTGACGCGCACGTGGGGAACGAACATCGCGAGCGTCGAGCCTCTGCGCTGGAGCCTCAAGAGCGCGTTTGACCGCGACGCGGTGGTGAACTTTGACATCCAGGAGCTCATCTTCGATTACATCTTCATGCACCTCGGGCATAAACACACAGGTGTGTATCGGTGGGAGAAGTTCCAGCCAGTCTCTCCACACACACGCACACACACACACACTATTAGCAGGACAATAAGTTAGATTGACTGGGCTATCAGTTCACTGGGCTATCAGACTCACTCCAGTAATAGAGAAAAGAAAACAAAAAACAGGGTTGTTTTTCTTCTGTTAAACTTTATTTTCATAGAATACACTTTAAATTTAACATTTTTAATATCTGCTGCTGATCTTAAACTTGTAAGATTTAAAATATATTAATTCTGAAAATCAATGTACAGAAAAACCTGTCAACTCTGTTATAGACAAATTGTGTCAAATAAATAGGCTACTTACAGTTAACAAATGTCACACATTTTTAAAAACCTGTCATCCCTAAGATAACTTCTGTCTTTTCATCCATTAATGCAACTTTAAGCATAATAAGATAAGAAGAGTTCAGATGCAAAAGCCTCTAAGTGCCATTTGAAATTTTCTTCCAGAATGATCATTTTTATCAAGCTTGTATATTTAAGTTCAGTAATTTCACTTAAATGGCAATGAAGATTACCTATTAATTGTCATTTAAGTGAAATTACTGAACTTAAATATACAAGCTTGATAAAAATGGTCATTTTAGAAGAAAATTTCAAACGGCATTTAGAGGCTTTTGCATCTGAACTCTTCAAAGACTTTTAGTTTTGGAGAAAAAAACCTAAACAATTTGAACTGAAAAGTTGCCTTAGTTTGTGCATTTCCTTTAATTAAATCCATGCAGTGAGAGTACTAGTTATGCTAATACGGCTCTGATCAATTTGTTAACAATAAAACACACATGATGACCATTTTCTAAAGTAAAACATTAAACAAACAGAGATGACTACCCATAGTTAAAAGATAAAAAAACATCCACATGTTCTGCCAGTGTAATGAGCTCCACTGAGTTGAGATGCAGTGAAAACAGTCCAGCTTTAGTCAAATAAATGTGAACAAACTTGCCATGAAAACAACACTCCACAACAGCAGCTCCAGAGAGCTGAGCTGGACTCATATTTATTTATATTTATACACAGGCGAACAAGCAGACAATGGGAATTAACGGGAATTAACACACTAACGGGAATCACAAGACAAACGGGAACTATGACCAGCCTAAACTTTAAAATAAAAGACATGAAACAAAACCCATACCAAAACGTGACAGCCAGACTCAGAAACCATTTTAAATGTAAAACCAAGAATTTAATCCTATCAAATACATCTGATTTACAGATCCGAACTGTCTCATGCGTTACTGATCTGGACAATCAGATGTAGAGGATGAATTTGGTCCAATGAAAAGAGACCCTCGAGGACGTTCATTGGCGAATTTGCTGCAACTAACGATTACTTTAATAATTGATTAATCTGTCGATAATATTTCCGAATAATTGGATAAAAATGGAAAAAAAAACATTCATTTCCAACCCTTTATTCAAAAACAAAACTGACAGTGCAAAAAAATGGACTAACACAAAAAACATACATATCTTAATTATAAATACAAACTAACTACAAAATATAAACACAATATAAAATAATATAAATATTAAACTTCAAATCACAGTCTGCTAATTCAGTGGTAAGAATTTATCTGTTGTTTTTATTTATTGTTGTCCAATTATCAAACTTCCATGCAATACTATAATTATATAATAATTATATATAATAACTATGTAGTATGTACCAATTTACTAATGTTCAGACACACTCTCGGAGTTCGCTTCGCCTTTGTCAGGTCCGGCCTCGAGTACAGTTGGTGCTGCTGGCGGTAATGCTGTAATAATTTTTCAGTTCAGATCCTGTACAATCAAATGAAGGGGAGTGAAAGCTCTCGCGGACCACGGTCCGAACCAAACAGATGAAATGTGGTCCTATGAAAAGAGATAGTCTCAGTCCGGATCAAACTGAACAAAGGTTTGGTTCGTTCCTAGTGTGAACACATGTTCTGTATGGCTCGGCCTGTCAGAGCGTTCACAGGAGGATCCGGTGTCTCCCGCAGGAGAATATGAACTAGCCAATCAGTGTTTACTTCATACAGTGAAAACTAAGCAGAGTTTTATTTTCACATTTCTGTAGGATAACCCCAAGCCTGTGGTTCACACTGATGTTAATAACACTGCTTATGCTACAGTAACACACTGCTGTTCACTCTCAGAAGCTGTAGCGATGCTTTCTTGGCAAAAAAATTAAGTTTTAAGTTTATTTTCACACACTTTAATTTAAGCATTATGTGTTGGGTTTTCCTTCAGTGTGTCTCTTCGTCTCCCCTTTGCTCAGGGCCGTGTGGATCACCCGGTGGTGGTGACGGAGCCGGCCTGTAACCCGCTGCACTGCAGACAGATGATGTCAGAGCTGCTGTTCGAGGGCTACGGCGTGCCGCGGGTGGCGTACGGCGTGGACAGCCTCTTCAGCCTCTACTGGAACAGCGCCGCGGCCGATCTGCCCTCCACAGGCCTGGTGCTGTCCTCGGGCCATCACTGCTCGCACGTGCTGCCCGTCATCAACGGCAGGTACCGTGGCACACTCGCGTCAGCATATATCGGGATCGTAGTGTCTCATGTTAACAAAAACGGTAATATTCTCATCATCAAGCGACAGAGACACAGATAACTGTGTGCTAAGCCAAGTTTCTGACAGCACTTTGGGTTTCTGTTGTTAAAGGGATACTCCACTTTTTTTGGAAATAGGCTCATTTTACAACTCCCCCAGAGTTAAACAGTTGAGTTTTACCGTTTTCGAATCCATTCAGCTGATTTTCGGATATTTAGAAGAATGTCAGTAACCAGACAGTTTCTGGTCTCATTGACTTCCATAGTATATATTTTTTTCCTACTATGGAAGTCAATGAGTCCAGAAACTGTCTGGTTACTGATATTCTTCTAAATATCCGAAAATCAGCTGAATGGATTCGAAAACGGTAAAACTGAACTGTTTAACTCTGGGGGAGTTGTAAAATCAGCCTTTTTCCAAAAAAAGTGGAGTATCCCTTTAAACCGCTCTCCCTTGACAATTAATATTAGCCTACGTCTCAAAATCAGTTTGCTCTCGAATAGTTAGCAGTGCTCATCTCGGCTCTGCGAGTCAGTGTTTGGGATTTATCGTGGATTCTCTACATTTACGGCCAGCAAAGCAACATAGTAAAATACTTATAGTATATATATATATATATATATATATTTAATAGTAATTACAGATAGAATATGAAAATATCCACAGGCTGGACTCTGCGAACTGCAGGCGTGTGAATCTGGGCGGAGGTCAGGCCGCCTCGTACCTCCAGAGACTCCTGCAGCTGAAGTACCCGTCGCACCAGCCCTCGCTCACACTGAGCCGCATGGAGGAGCTCCTGCACCGGCACTGCTACACCGCCCCCGACTACCAGCAGGGTGAGCACACACACAAACACACACACACCTGTGAGCGCATTACATTAGTGTTTCTGCTGTTAGTGTTGCGTTGTTGCTGCATGTGTTGCTGGGCGGAGGAATACTTGTGTTATAATGTTATATTTTTTGTTGCTGTTGTTTATTTTATGAATAAAATACATTTTAAAATTAAAGCTGCAAGCAGCGATGGGCGGGCCCTCGCACCTGTAGCACGTTGGGGTCTGAGGCGGCCGTGTTGCATATTCTGCAGCTCAGCCAGTGCGGATGTGCATTTGCTACCCTGCTTCGTTAAAGGTCACTTCCTGTTGCCAGGAGGTGGCGCTATGACTGTGGGTGAATGTCGGGATGTAGATTTGTTCAGGGCAGGACTCTTGTCAAACATGTTAAATTTCGTGCAGATCTGGGCATTTACAGTCAAGTTACTACAACTTCCTGTTTCATGGCGAATCATCGACGCCACGGACACGCCCATCGACGAAAATGTGCAGATAGCACAACTTTACATCGTCAATGCCTTTAGAAGGCGCAGCAGAAATTTGAAGTCGATCCGACTAAATCCCTTGTAGGAGTTTGTTAAAGTACGGAGTGTGTAAATCGTCACAAAATGGCCACCAAATTCAAAATGGCGGACTTCCTGTCGAGTTTAGGGTATGGGTTCTTGAGGCTTTTTTGTGCGTCTTGATATGATACACGTCCCCACCAAATTTCGTGCATGTAGTTTGAACGTGGACGAGGGGTTCATTTTTTCCAATTTTCTAGGTGGCGCTAGCGAGCCATTTTGCCCCGCCCATCCGCAAAACCCACAAAATCCGAATTTTTCACCAGTCCTGACATGCGTGCCAAATTTGGTGAGTTTTTGCGCATGCTGCGAAAATGGCGCTTAAAATCTTAACGCGCCAGACGCTCAATTCGCGCCATTCGTGTGAACTTGACGCACAAATTAGGTGTATTCTGCTCTACGCCTCATTCGCGCCGCAGGACTTTTTGACTTAACATTGAAATCATTCGCGCCTGACGCGCTATTCACGTCCGGTGTGAACGCAACATTACAATGAATCTCTGGGGTTTGAGTCAACCGCGAGTTTGTCCGCATTAACGCGTTCATAATCTGTGTGGCAGAGCTGGATAACTGGCGCAGTCCTGAGTTTTACGAGCGGGAGGTCCACCGCGTGCAGCTGCCGTTTTCCGGGAGGACAGCGGGTGTGTGTGTGAGCGCGGAGGAGCGGAACGAGAGGAGAGCTCAACAGCTCCGCAGACTGCAGGAGATCAACAGCCGACGCAGAGAAGAGAAGCTGCAGGAGGACCAGAGGCGGCTGGACACACTGCTGTCGGTGCAGGTACACACACACACACACACACTCTGACTGTGCTATCATGACTTTTGCGTAAACATACACGTCACTTTCAAGTCAAGTGGTGTGTTATCTCTACGCATTTTGAGCTATCCGCGTGTATGTCTACGCCATTAATATCCGAGTGATTCCGCGTGTATGTACACGCCGTCAAATCTCTGAGCGAAACGAAGCAAAATGTAGATCTACATCTGGGGAGCGATATTTTTTCCTAGGATGGTAGGGGAAGACTCATGAATGCCATTAACCCCAGTGACGGGTAGGTTTAGGGACGGAGTTGAGGTAAGTCATATATTTATATATACAGTAATAACGTTCAGTCAACGGCGTTCATAAACACGCTGAAAAGCGATTATGCGTGTTGATAGCACACCAAAAATGGAAATAAGAATTGTCGTGTCATACACACGCTACTTCAGAGATCAGTCTGCGGCAGGAGCTGTTAGAGAACGGGTCACTGGAGCTGTTTCACACTAGGGATGGCGAAAACTAAATTTTCTTGACCGACCACCGAGTCTCGTTAGCAGGTTAACCGGTTGGTTTAAAATATGCTACGCTATTTGAAATAACAGCCATTTTGAGCCGCGCCTGCGATTCCACAATACACACACACACACACACTGCCCCGGCGCCGCCCTTCCACTCATGTCACTTTTTTAAAATCCCCATACAGCGCGAAACATGAGTCCCACAAGCGCGGCGCCATGGAGCTTGTATGTGAACAGAGGACAAATGGCTCCTTTTTAGTTTTGAAATGGTTTGAGTTCAAGGTGATCGCGTTGAAAATAAAGGCGTTAGTCTAGCGTTATTCAAGAAAATGACCGCTTTAGAGACGCAGCTTTAGTTTGAGGTAGGGGTGGAGCCGAATCCGAATACGGTATTCGGAAAGGCACAAATAATGTGTTTTTTACGAATACTTATTCCGAACAAATACTTAAAAAAAATATTTGTATTCGGGAACAAGAAATACTTTATATCAAAAAGCTGCGTTCCTCACGAGACCGCAGTGCGGGAGTTGAGTGAGTGAGTGACGTTCAGGAAGAGGTGACTGACACAGGCTGCTCCACACAGCAACAGAGAGCGCTCGGCTGAGCGAAAAAACACTTAACTGCATCACTATTTTTGTTGAATAGATGTTTGTACCTTAACTAGGTTCCGGAGGCAGTTTATAACTTTCGGGAAGCGGAGTTTGATCGGGAGTATATTCCATTATTGACGTCTGCAGACGGGTGCTCTCATGTTCGCTCTATTACGTAGCTCTGTTAGCTTGACGGTAACGGTAATTAATTGTTTCTTATATGGCTTTGTTGAATTCTTACGGAGCCCCTCTAGTCCCACTTTGGTAAAAAAAATTAATTATAACTATCTTGTGGCCTCAAGATAGTAACTCGTGGCCTCAAGATAGTAACTCGTGGCCTCAAGATAGTAACTCGTGGCCTCAAGATAGTAACTCGTGGCCACAAGATAGTAACTCGTGGCCTCAAGATAGTAACTCGTGGCCACAAGATACTAACTCGTGGCCACAAGATACTAACTCGTGGCCACAAGATACTAACTCGTGGCCACAAGATAGTAACTCGTGGCCTCAAGATAGTAACTCGTGGCCTCAAGATAGTAACTCGTGGCCTCAAGATAGTAACTCGTGGCCTCAAGATAGTAACTCGTGGCCTCAAGATAGTAACTCGTGGCCACAAGATAGTAACTCGTGGCCTCAAGATAGTAACTCGTGGCCTCAAGATAGTAACTCGTGGCCACAAGATAGTAACTCGTGGCCTCAAGATAGTAACTCGTGGCCACAAGATACTAACTCGTGGCCACAAGATACTAACTCGTGGCCACAAGATAGTAACTCGTGGCCACAAGATACTAACTCGTGGCCACAAGATAGTAACTCGTGGCCACAAGATAGTAACTCGTGGCCACAAGATAGTAACTCGTGGCCACAAGATAGTAACTCGTGGCCACAAGATAGTAACTCGTGGCCACAAGATAGTAACTCGTGGCCACAAGATAGTAACTCGTGGCCACAAGATAGTAACTCGTGGCCACAAGATAGTAACTCGTGGCCTCAAGATAGTAACTCGTGGCCTCAAGATACTAACTCGTGGCCACAAGATAGTAACTCGTGGCCTCAAGATAGTAACTCGTGGCCACAAGATAGTAACTCGTGGCCTCAAGATAGTAACTCGTGGCCTCAAGATAGTAACTCGTGGCCTCAAGATAGTAACTCGTGGTTACTAGTGGTAACTCAAGATACGGGGCTCCGTAAATTCTAATGTAGAATGTGGTCTGTTATTATAACAGGCCGCTGCTTATAAGTATAACACACCGTTGCCATGAAAAACAGAGCGTTGCCAACAGAGCGACTTTTTATTTTTTAGCGGAAGCGATACAATCGTTTTTTAAATCAATAAACTCCTTTTTATATCCATATTTTGAGTCAAATTATTGATTTATTTGGTAGGTAGCCATGTAATAAGTGGGGTAATGTAGAGCGAGGCGGTTGTTAGCGAATACAAACCCTTCAGGCTTCGAGTCGGGCTCATAATCAACCTCCTCGCTATACATTATCCCTAACTTATTCTGTCTGTTCAGCGTCCTCCACTGTGGTGTTGGGGTTCATAATGTCCACAATTGTATTTTATTAGTTGTTGGTTTAACCATGGTTCATGAGGTAATGGCTGACTGTTATTTTCTTTTCAATGACTTTTCTTGTTGCAACGCATGTTCATTCCTGGATTTATAGAAAAACATCAACCAATATTGCATATCCATAATTATTATAATGGATATAATTAAAGAATCCATACACTATAAAGTAAATTAAAGATTTTTATGCCTATTTTGAATTTTACTTGAATACAAATACAAATACCTTTCCACCCCTGAACAAATACAAATACAGATACAAATACCGGCTGCTTTGCACACCCCTAGTTTGAGGTAACGTTAACGTTAGTGCTAACAATAATAAAGAAAGATGATGATCATCACCAACTTATCTGTTACCACTGAAATGTAGATGTAATGTATTTTCTGTGTCATTCTTTTAGGTGAAATGGTCCCACACGCTATTTTCTTTTGCACGCTTCATCCTGTCGTCTGCCCTTGCTCTGTTTTAGCCTGAAGCCTTTACTTTTCGCAGATCTTGCGAGCGCGCGAACCCAAACGCTGTGACCGCGCGCCAAATGTTTTTGGTTTTTTTTACCGACAACTTTGATCGGTTAACGTTGATACGGTCAACCTTCGGTCAAACGGTCATCGGTTAACATCCCTATTTCTCACACACACACACACACTCTGACTGTGCTGTGCCACAGGAGCTGCTGGAGGACGGGGCACTGGAGCTGTTTCACAGGAGTCTGGTGGAGCTGAACATGGACTCGGCCGAGGAGCTTCAGTCCTATATCCAGAAGCTCAGCATGAGTGTGGAGCAGCAGCGGCTCATCAAGCCCGAGGTGTGTTTAAAGCGGCCGTGACACGAGGAACACATTTATCAGTGTTTCTGGCAGAGTGACGGCGGGTCATAATCATGTTTAGTGAATATGTTTTTGTCTGTGCAAAAAAAAAAGTAACATACAAAAGCATCAGAAACTGTGTAAGGAATTAAACTTTGAGAGCTGAACTGGTCCCCTGCGCTTGAGCAGATGCCGAGTCCGACGGCAGAGGTGGAGCCGCCCGCTGATGAGGGGAACGACATCGAGACGGACCTGAGCGAGGAGACCCAGGAGCCCA
Organism: Pimephales promelas; assembly: GCF_016745375.1. Next base: position 363,669 of record NW_024121127.1, read on the forward strand.
GCAAAACCAGTGCCAACCAGGTGATCTGGAGGAAACCAGTCAGTGTCTGTTATACACATGTGCTCACCATAGGAATGACAGTCAGTAATGCATAATTACATGCAACTAACCCTAACCCTACCCTTATAGTAAGTGCATGTAGTTGCTTAATATTGCTCGGTTTTTAAATCTAGAAATACACTGTGAGAATGACACTTTAAAATAGTGTAACTGACGTCTGTCAGAGTTCATGGACAGCCAGATTTGTTGTGTGCTCTGGTCTTGATGACTCTGTCTCCTGTTGTCCGGAAGCCGCTGTTCAGCGTGGCGGAGTATCATCAGCTGTTTGTGGGCACCGAGCGGCTGCGCGCGCCGGAGATCCTGTTCCAGCCGGCGTTGGTGGGAGAGGAGCAGATGGGCCTGATGGAGACGCTGCAGTTCGTCCTGGAACAGTGAGCACACACACACAGCTAACACTTTATCTTACTGTGTCTGTTACACGTTACATGTACTGTCTGTTGTAATAACAATATATTATACACATTCCAGGGTTCCCACGTGTCCTTGAAAGCTTGTGAATCTGGGAAAAAAAAAAAAAATAATTATAAGCTCTGTAAGCGCTAATAAGCTCTGTTGCTTCGGCCCTCTCCTTTTGAGCTGAATGGTTACAGCTCAAATAAAACAAATAAATAAATAAATAAAATAAAAAGTTGCCCTAAGCCTTCGAAGCATTGGTCACGGTGATGAGGTAATGTGCTCTGTGGCTGCGCCCTCCTCGTCTTTGAAGCATTGGTCGCGGTGATGTAATGGGCTCTGGGGCTCTCCCCTCCTCATCTTCGATTCATTGGTCGCGGTGATGATGTAATGTGCTCTGTGGCTCCGCCCTCCTCGTCTTTGAAGCATTGGTCGCGGTGATGTAATGGGCTCTGGGGCTCTCCCCTCCTCATCTTCGATTCATTGGTCGCGGTGATGATGTAATGGGCTCTGTGGCTCCACCCTCCTCGTCTTCGAAGCATTGGCCTGTGGTGATGATGTTATGAGCTTTGTGGCTCCGCCCTCCTTGTCTTCGAAGCATTGGTCTGTGGTGATGATGTAATGGCTCTGTGGCTCCGCCCTCCTCATCTTTGAAGCATTGGTCGCGGTGATGTAATGGGCTCTGGGGCTCTCCCTCCTCATCTTCGATTCATTGGTCGCGGTGATGATGTAATGGGCTCTGTGGCTCCACCCTCCTCGTCTTCGAAGCATTGGCCTGTGGTGATGATGTTATGAGCTTTGTGGCTCCGCCCTCCTTGTCTTCGAAGCATTGGTCTGTGGTGATGATGTAATGGGCTCTGTGGCTCCGCCCTCCTCATCTTTGAAGCATTGGTCGCGGTGATGTAATGGGCTCTGTGGCTCCGCCCTTCTCGTCTTCGAAGCATTGGTCACGGTGATGATGTAATGGGCTCTGTGGCTCCACCCTCCTCGTCTTCGAAGCATTGGCCTGTGGTGATGATGTAATGAGCTTTGTGGCTCCGCCGTCCTTGTCTTCAAAGCATTGGTCTGTGGTGATGATGTAATGGGCTCTGTGGCTCCGCCCTCCTCGTCTTTGAAGCATTGGTCGCGGTGATGTAATGGGCTCTGTGGCTCCGCCCTCCTCATCTTCTGCGGTTCGTTTATTCTGGTCAGACGCGAGTGGAAACATGAACACACACATTTCCACATCACTGTGATCAGACGCTTTCTCAATGGCTGTTACTCACCTCTGCTGCTTTTGTTGAGTGTTTATTTTGTTGTTAAGAGGAACGTGTGCAGCACATATTTACATATTCATGAATATGAATAATAAATCTTGGTTGTGAATGTCTTCAACCACACATTGTCATTAACAGTGGTTCAGTAAATAATGCAAGTCTCTCGAACATTAATACATCACTGTAATGGTTCAGTTTACACCGGACATGACTGAAACATTGAAAGTTCAGCTAGTATGTTAGTTGTGAGCTCTGTAATTCAAGTTCATTGTTTGGGGAATCATTAAAAGGTGTGTGTGTGTGTAGGTACCCTCCGGAACAGCAGGAGGCGCTGGTGAAGAATGTGTTTCTGACTGGAGGAAACCTGCAGTATCCTGGACTGAAAGAGAGAGTGCAGAGAGAGCTGCTCGCCATCAGACCCTTCCAGTCACACTTTCAGGTCTGCGTCATTGCTTGAATCATCCCACGTCATCCAAAACAGCGTAAAACACAACATAGGGTCGCGAAATAGCCCCATATGAGGAAAATTAAGTCATTATGGAATATTCTGTTGCACATTAAGGCCCTTTCCCACTAAAGTCGGATATTTTGAGACAGTGTTTATCATGAAGAAAGATTGAATAGAAACAGTGGATGCAGATTAGCATATCAGAGCGTTTGATAAACCAATGGGGCTAACATCACTGTAAATAGTGAAGATATGTTCCTGAACACTTTAAACTACAGACACAGAGTAGACTTTATTATCAGAGATACTTTTTTTTCAAAAGTTCCAGAAGTACTTTCAGTGTGACCAATGTAAAAGTACACTTTCCCCCAGAAACACCACTTTAATTGTTTAATAATTAAGCTAATTTAACAACAACATTTAGTCACATGAGTTTTATACATTGGAAATTGATCAACTTTGAAATGTTTGAGGTAATTTCTAACATGAGTAATCTGTCGAGCAGGTGTGTGTGGCGAGCCGGCCGGCTCTGGACGCCTGGTTCGGGGCCCGTGAGTGGGCCCTCAGGAACCCTGCGGAAGACCAGGGCTGGATCAGCCGGCAGGACTATGAGGAGAACGGGGGGGAATATCTGAGAGAACACTGTGCTTCAAACACCTTCATACCCATGAAACTCAATAAACCCACATCCGCCGCTAAACACACACTCATGGGGAAACTGGCGACGGACTCGAGCCTTCCGGACACCATCAGCAACGACATCGACATCTCGCTGTCTTAGAGACGCGCGGGGTCTGGACTGTGTGTTACGCCTCAGTTTGAGGCCTGTCTGTACAGTTGACATGTATATTTGACTAAATGATATTAGTGACCAAATGTATTTTTGTTTGTTTAGTGTTTTATTTGTGTCAGATGATTTGAAAGTCCTGCAGTGCAGCTTCTCCAGCGACAACCGTCAAAGCAAAAACTGGCACAACAACAAACCACACTTGCTCCACAAGCAGTCTTTGCTTTTTTTTTACTTTTTTTCCTAATTTTTTTTTTTCTCTAGACAAGCTATGATCATAGAGATTGTTTTTGTTTGCTTTTTTAATTTTATACAATTTTAACTTTGCTTGCAGTTCACCGTCACCAAGCGTGTCACGGATTGATGGAAGAAGACTCGAGTCCGGAGTTTTAAAGGAGTAGTTTACTCACCCCCATGTCATCCAAGATGTCCACGTCTTTCTTTCTTCAGTCGAAAAGAAATTAAGGTTTTTGATGAAAACATTCCAGGATTTTCTCCATATAATGGACTTCAATGGGAACCGAACGGTTCAAGGTCCATAAGAGAGTTTCAGTGCAAACTGTTCAAACGACACCAGACGATGAATAAGGGTCTTATCAAGCGAAACGATAGCTCATTTCAAAGATAAATAACAAAGTTGTACTTTTTATAAGCACAAATGCTCGCCTTGCTCTGTTCTGTGACTCTCCAGTTCGAACTCGTTCATCAAACAAGTCTTTTTACGAGTCATTTGGTTAATTAAATGTACGAAATGACCTGAAAAAACATTTGTTCATTTTGATGAACGAGTTCGAACTGGGTATTGTTGCTGACCAAGTCCATCCCTTTATGACCACAGTGAACCATCTTCTACTGGGTACTTCCTGGAGGATAACACGTCACAAAGCTCGAATCATCTCAAACTGGAGTTCTGTATACTCAAACAGTCTCCACAATCACCAGATCTCAGTCCAATACAGAAGCTTAGAGATGATGTGGAACAAGTCACAAAAAACAAGATGATGAAGAGGAAAGTCGGACGTATCCAAAAGTTTGGACGCATCTGAAAAGTGTCAAAGTTTCTTCTGAAGTGCCAAAAAGTTCAGAGGGCGAGACTGCAATATCCACCTCCTCATCAGAGAAAAATGATGAAGCACAGCGGAACCAAGCCTGGAGGGACAGATGTCGAAAGATAGGACATCTACACCACCACAAGAGGGAGGAAGACTGCCAGCATCCATGGTCAAGAACATCACAGGTCTGACACGATATGCTATCTCAAGAGTCCACAACACACACTCAGCTTTTGAATTCGCTGAAAGACCCAGTCAACGTGAGTGACAAACTTGTGGCAATCAGAGATGTGTGGGATAAACGAGTAGAAACCTGGATCACACATTACAGTGGATGAACACCTCGTCCCATTCAGAGGACGCTGGCCTTTTCGGCAGTATATTCCAAGAAAGCCAGCCAAACATGGCAGTATGGGCAGCCTGTGATGCCAAATCCAGCAATGCCTGTAAAATGCACATTTACACAAGCAAGCCATCAGATGGAGGACCTGAGAGAAACCAGGGGTTTGGTTCTCCAAATGAGACACACTTTTAGACACTCACAAACTTCCCTGAGCACTTCCCCTTGTGGAAATCCCAACTTTTTTCTTTTGTCAAATCTATTTAGGTTATTAATGTGGTTCAGATAACATACTGTTGATCAAATGAGTCACCATTGTATTAACTCACAGTTGACATTTCTAAAAATGTTAAACCAATAATATATTTTTACAGTGAAGAGTGGACATTAATGCGGTGTAAGCCGTGACCTACTGTACATCACAGTGAACGATACCGAGATAAGGGCGGAAAACAAGTAAAAACACTTTTATACACACACACTTGTGAACTTCCCCTTGGAGAATCCCCACTGTCATTTTGAAGTGCGTTCAATAAATTAAGTTTATTTGGACAGTCCCTCGAGCCCTTGGTTTTGACCAAGAGATCGAGTCTACTCTTCATCTATAGACCACAATGCACCATGATTGCAGCGGATGCCAAGTGATCAATGTAAAATATCATTGCTTTATGTATAACCAAGCGCAGGGTTAGCTCAGAAGGCATAAGCTGCGGTCATCTGTCAAATCGCTCCAGCCACATCCATTCTCCTAGACCGGGAGGATACAGTATATCTGCGTGGCACTACTGTAGGCATGCTCAAACTGCCCGCAACCCTCCCGCCCTCACCACTGTTAGCATTAAGCATATCACCGTGCACCTTCTGGATGTCGTCTTCTTTTCTTTCAGATTACCGAAGCTTTCAAGTCCTATCTGTCATGGACATCATTGCTGAGAGACAGTCATTGTGTGGGATGTGGGATATAGAAAGAGGAGAGCAGAAGGAAAGGAAAAAAGTGAAAGAGGCTAAAAAGAAGAACTTCTCAGTGTTAGAGGGTTTTACTTCTTTATTCCTAAAGTTATTTTAGGATTAAAAGCCCTGAGAACACCCACAAGCAAACATTACACTAAGAACAAACCGGAACAGAGAATGGAGAGAAATACAGAGCACTTTCCATCATCACCGTTCACTGCTGTGCTGGTTCACGAACGTTTGGTACATCAATGAACAATCAGCACACCAAATATTGGCAGTCCAGATATTGACGCTAAAGGGTGCCATGTGCGTTGGATGTAGGCGAAATGTCAAAAGCGCTTTTTTGGGATGAGAATGGGCTTTTTTGTTGGTTTCATAATCTTGAGCACTGACAGAGTGGCTGTAAACTCATTGTTGGTTTGATGCCTTAGGGCCCTGTCACACCTACCTTGTTTGGTCCGGACTTTCTGACTTTTCAGTTTGGTCCGAGTCAAAATTACAGGTGTGAAACCTCCACCGGACCAAGGTCCGAGCCAAACGAAAAGAGGTAGTCTCGATCCGGATCAAACTGAACAAAGGTCTGTTTTTTCTCTAGTGTGAAAGCGTTTCTGTATGGTTTGGACTTTCAGACCTTTTACAGGAAGTTCTGGTGGTTCCCAAACAGCCAAAAAAACAGATGGCAGGAGAAATGAGCCGTGTAGCACATGGGGAGATGAGGAGACGTGGTTTTTAATTGAAGTATGGTCTGATGACATAAGAAGAAGTCAACTTTCAGTCTTCTCCTTTCCTGCCGGCGACGATAAAATGTTTGCACGACGAGGACGTTCATTTGGCATATTTCTGAACAGAGATCTTGATGGTACTATTTGCATAGACGGAATGGATCTAAAGAAAGTTCAACACTTCAAGTACCTCGGATCAATACTCTCGGTGAACGGTGACACCCTCCCAGATGTCCGCGCACGTGTGAGTGCCGCCTGGTCAAAGTGGCGCCAAGTCACAGGAGTGCTATGCGATCACCGAATACCCATCCGCCTAAAGTCCAAAATCTAGAAGACCATTGTACGTCCTGTAGCCTTGTATGGAGCTGAATGTTGGCCAGCGACTGCCAAACATGGCCAGCTTCTACATGCCATGGAAATGTGTATGCTCCGCTGGTCACTCGGGCTGACAAGGCTAGATCACGTCATGAACATCGACGTCAGGAAGCGGATAGGAATAGCGCCAATTACGGAGGCCCGTCGGTTGGTACGGCCATGTAACACGCAGCCATGAGAACTCAGTGGCGAAGACAGCTATGCACCTTGACCCACCCGGTAATCGGCCACGTGGCCCAGTGTTCGAATTACGGGGGAGCTAAGGGGAGCTCGGCTCCCCTGAAAAGAACCTGGGCTTCCCTGAAAGCCTACTTTGAGACATTTAGGGGAAGCTCTAACACTGTCCCTTTTTTGTGTCGCATATATTTTGATTTTCTGTGCATTAAGGTTCCTGAAATAAATGATGATATTAAAAATGTGTCAGTGTTTATTCGCTCAATTCTATTTCTGAACATCTGTCTCCACTAATAAATGCAATGGGCGTGGTTCAGCGAAGTCTGTAGCGGGAGAGTGGGGAGGGGATGGAGCCGAGAGGTGAACAAGTGAGTCAAGTTCAAATGACAAACACCTGTCTGTGATTTCAGTAAAATTTCAATCTTGGCGTGAGGAGACCGCATATAAGTGGGCCGTGCTGACATTAGTGTGTGAGAGAGAGACTAGGAGCTCGTGGACGTATCCTGAGAGAAAGTGACTTCTGAAAGCTGTATCCAGCGGAAAGAGTAACCTATTATCATCTGTTTCTGTTGCCTTTTTGATATTTTTAGTTAATGTTATTTGAGCACGACCAGGCGCTGTAAAAGAGCCTTGTAAATAAAAGTGCACGAGTTCCAGCATTTGCCGACCCTGTGTCTCCTTCCATCACCCACACACAACGAACCTGTTTTGCATCACACTATAGTTTTAAATGACCGAACATGCACAAAAAAGCGTTAAAGTCAGTCAGGGAAGATCAAAAAATAGGGCTCCCCCGAAAGCCGCTTTGTAATTCGAACCCTGATTTATGCATTATAAATATCTCAATATCTCAGCTCTGGAAGGGTCTAGAGCCTCCATTTTTGCACTCAGGTGTAAGTCTCATGGCCCTCTATCAGAATCCAGAGTTTCAAGCCGATTGGAGAAACTTTTTTTCACACCAAAAAAACCCCGAAAGGGGTAAGTAACACTGTCGTTTTTTTGGGGGGGTCAAAATTTTGAGTATCTCCGATCTTCTTGAAACTCTGGATTCTGATAGAGGGCTATGAGACTTAGACCTGAGTGCCAAAATGGAGGCTCTAGACCCTTCCAGAGCTGAGATATTGAGATTCCACGTAGCATTTATCCCAGTGTTCGAATTACGGGGGAGCTCGGCTCCTCTGAAAAGGACCTGGGCTCCCCTGAAAGCCTACTTTGAGACATTTAGGGGGAGCTCTAACACTGTCCCTTTTTTGTGTTGCATATATTTTAATTTTCTGTGCATTAAGGTTCCTGAAATAAATGATGATATTAAAAATGTGTCAGTGTTTATTCACTCAATTCTGTTTCCGAACATCTGTCTCCACTAATAAATGCAATGGGGGTGGTTCAGCGAAGTCTGTAGCGGGAGAGTGGGGAGGGGATGGAGCCGAGCGGTGAACAAGTGAGTCAAGTTCAAATGACAAACACCTATACCTGTCTGTGATTTCAGTAAAATGTCAATCTTGGGTGAGGAGACCGCATATAAGCGGGCCGTGCTGACATTAGTGTGTGAGAGAGAGACTTGGAGCTCGTGCACGTATCCTGAGAGAAAGTGACTTCTGAAAGCTGTGTCCAGCGGAAAGAGTGGGTCTATAAACTGTAGCCTATCCAGTGAAGCTGTTTTCAGCGGGAAGAGGATTACTACATCTGTATCCAGAAAGCTGTGTCCAGCGGAAAGAGTAACCTATTAATTATCATCTGTTTCTGTTGCCTTTTTGATATTTTTAGTTAATGTCATTTGAGCACGACCAGCGCTGTAAAAGAGCCTTGTAAATAAAAGTGCACGAGTTCCAGCATTTGCCGACCCTGTGTCTCCTTCCATCACCCACACGCAATGAACCTGTTTTGCATCACACTATTGTTTTAAATGCCCGAACATGCACCAAAAAGCGTTAAAGTCAGTCAGGGAGGATCGGACAATAGGGCTCCCCCGAAAGCCACTTTGTAATTCGAACCCTGATGTGATTTATGCATTATAAATATCTCAGCTCTGGAAGGGTCTAGAGCCTCCATTTTTGCACTCAGGTCTAAGTCTCATGGCCCTCTATCAAAATCCAGAGTTTTGAGAAGATTGGGGAAACGTAATTTTTCGCCCCCCCCCAAAAAAACGTAAGGGGTAACACTGTCGTTTTTTTTTTTCTGGTCGAAATTTTGAGTTTCGATATCTCAGCTCTGGAAGGGTCTAGAGCCTCCATTTTGCACTCAGGTCTAAAGTCTCATGGCCCTCTATCAGAATCCAGAGTTTTGAGAAGATTGGGAAACTTATTTTTTCACCCAAAAAAAAAACGTAAGGGGTAACACTGTCGTTTTTTTCGGGTCGAAATTTTGAGTTTCGATATCTCAGCTCTGGAAGGGTCTAGAGCCTCCATTTTTGCACTCAGGTCTAAGTCTCATGGCCCTCTATCAGAATCCAGAGTTTTGAGAAATTGGGAAACTTGATTTTTGCCCCCCCCCCCCAAAAAAACGAAAGGGGTAACACTGTCGTTTTTTTTTCTGGTCAAATTTTGAGTTTCGATATCTCAGCTCTGGAAGGGTCTAGAGCCTCAATTTTTGCACTCAGGTCTAAGTCTCATGGCCCTCTATCAGAATCCAGAGTTTTGAGAAGATTGGGGAAACTTAATTTTTCACCCCAAAAAAAAACGTAAGGGGTAACACTGTCGTTTTTTTTTTTGGTCGAAATTTTGAGTTTCGATATCTCAGCTCTGGAAGGGTCTAGAGCCTCCATTGTTGCACTCAGGTCAAAGTCTCACAGCCCTCTATCATAATCCAGAGTTTTGAGAAGATTGGAGAAACTCAATTTTTCGCCCGAAAATGAAAAAAAACGTAAGGGGTAACACTGTCGTTTTTTTTTCGGGTCGAAATTTTGAGTTTCGATATCTCAGCTCTGGAAGGGTCTAGAGCCTCCATTTTTGCACTCAGGTCAAAGTCTCACAGCCCTCTATCATAATCCAGAGTTTTGAGAAGATTGGAGAAACTAAATTTTTCGCCCGAAAATGAAAAAAACGTAAGGGGTAACACTGTCGTTTTTTTTTCGGGTCGAAATTTTGAGTTTCGATATCTCAGCTCTGGAAGGGTCTAGAGCCTCCATTTTTGCACTCAGGTCAAAGTCTCACAGCCCTCTATCATAATCCAGAGTTTTGAGAAGATTGGAGAAACTTAATTTTCGCCGAAAATGAAAAAAAAACGTAAGGGGTAACACTGTCGTTTTTTTTTCGGGTCGAAATTTTGAGTTTCGATATCTCAGCTCTGGAAGGGTCTAGAGCCTCCATTTTTGCACTCAGGTCAAAGTCTCACAGCCCTCTATCATAATCCAGAGTTTTGAGAAGATTGGAGAAACTCAATTTTTCGCCCGAAAATGAAAAAAACGTAAGGGGTAACACTGTCGTTTTTTTTTCGGGTCGAAATTTTGAGTTTCGATATCTCAGCTCTGGAAGGGTCTAGAGCCTCCATTTTTGCACTCAGGTCAAAGTCTCACAGCCCTCTATCATAATCCAGAGTTTTGAGAAGATTGGAGAAACTCAATTTTTCGCCCGAAATGAAAAAAAAACGTAAGGGGTAACACTGTCGTTTTTTTCGATTTTTTTGAAATTTTGAGTTTCGATATCTCAGCTCTGGAAGGGTCTAGAGCCTCCATTTTTGCACTCAGGTCAAAGTCTCACAGCCCTCTATCATAATCCAGAGTTTTGAGAAGATTGGAGAAACTTAATTTTTCGCCCGAAATGAAAAAAAACGTAAGGGGTAACACTGTCGTTTTTTTTTCGGGTCGAAATTTTGAGTTTCGATATCTCAGCTCTGGAAGGGTCTAGAGCCTCCATTTTTGCACTCAGGTCAAAGTCTCACAGCCCTCTATCATAATCCAGAGTTTTGAGAAGATTGGAGAAACTCATTTTTCGCCCGAAAAAAAAAAAACGTAAGGGGTAACACTGTCGTTTTTTTTTTCGGGTCGAAATTTTGAGTTTCGATATCTCAGCTCTGGAAGGGTCTAGAGCCTCCATTTTTGCACTCAGGTCAAAGTCTCACAGCCCTCTATCATAATCCAGAGTTTTGAGAAGATTGGAGAAACTCAATTTTTCGCCGGAAAAGAAAAAAAAAAAAAAAAAACCGTAAGGGGTAACACTGTCGTTTTTTTTTCGGGTCGAAATTTTGAGTTTCGATATCTCAGCTCTGGAAGGGTCTAGAGCCTCCATTTTTGCACTCAGGTCAAAGTCTCACGGCCCTCTATAATCCAGAGTTTTGAGAAGATTGAGAAACTTAATTTTTCGCCCGAAAATGAAAAAAAAACGTAAGGGGTAACACTGTCGTTTTTTTTTTCGGGTCGAAATTTTGAGTTTCGATATCTCAGCTCTGGAAGGGTCTAGAGCCTCCATTTTTGCACTCAGGTCAAAGTCTCACAGCCTCTATCATAAATCCAGAGTTTTGAGAAGATTGGAGAAACTTAATTTTCGCCCGAAAATGAAAAAAAACGTAAGGGGTAACACTGTCGTTTTTTTTTTCGGGTCGAAATTTTGAGTTTCGATATCTCAGCTCTGGAAGGGTCTAGAGCCTCCATTTTGGCACTCAGGTCAAAGTCTCACAGCCCTCTATCATAATCCAGAGTTTTGAGAAGATTGGAGAAACTTAATTTTTCGCCCGAAAATGAAAAAAAAACGTAAGGGGTAACACTGTCGTTTTTTTTTTCGGGTCGAAATTTTGAGTTTCGATATCTCAGCTCTGGAAGGGTCTAGAGCCTCCATTTTT
>NW_024121127.1:384555-412092 GCF_016745375.1 Pimephales promelas
TAATCCAGAGTTTTGAGAAGATTGGAGAAACTTAATTTTTCGCCCAAAAATGAAAAAAAACGTAAGGGGTAACACTGTCGTTTTTTTTCGGGTCGAAATTTTTGAATTTCGATATCTCAGCTCTGGAAGGGTCTAGAGCCTCCATTTTTGCACTCAGGTCAAAGTCTCACAGCCCTCTATCATAATCCAGAGTTTTGAGAAGATTGGAGAAACTTAATTTTTCGCCCAAAAATGAAAAAAAACGTAAGGGGTAACACTGTCGTTTTTTTTTTTGGGTCGAAATTTTGAATTTCGATATCTCAGCTCTGGAAGGGTCTAGAGCCTCCATTTTTGCACTCAGGTCAAAGTCTCACAGCCCTCTATCATAATCCAGAGTTTTGAGAAGATTGGAGAAACTTAATTTTTCGCCCAAAAATGAAAAAAAACGTAAGGGGTAACACTGTCGTTTTTTTTTTTCGGGTCGAAATTTTGAATTTTGATATCTCAGCTCTGGAAGGGTCTAGAGCCTCCATTTTTGCACTCAGGTCAAAGTCTCACAGCCCTCTATCATAATCCAGAGTTTTGAGAAGATTGGAGAAACTTAATTTTTCGCCCAAAAATGAAAAAAAACGTAAGGGGTAACACTGTCGTTTTTTTTTCGGGTCGAAATTTTGAATTTCGATATCTCAGCTCTGGAAGGGTCTAGAGCCTCCATTTTTGCACTCAGGTCAAAGTCTCACAGCCCTCTATCATAATCCAGAGTTTTGAGAAGATTGGAGAAACTTAATTTTTCGCCCAAAAATGAAAAAAAACGTAAGGGGTAACACTGTCGTTTTTTTTTTCGGGTCGAAATTTTGAATTTCGATATCTCAGCTCTGGAAGGGTCTAGAGCCTCCATTTTTGCACTCAGGTCAAAGTCTCACAGCCCTCTATCATAATCCAGAGTTTTGAGAAGATTGGAGAAACTTAATTTTTCGCCCGAAAATGAAAAAAAACGTAAGGGGTAACACTGTCGTTTTTTTTTCGGGTCGAAATTTTGAATTTCGATATCTCAGCTCTGGAAGGGTCTAGAGCCTCCATTTTTGCACTCAGGTCAAAGTCTCACAGCCCTCTATCATAATCCAGAGTTTTGAGAAGATTGGAGAAACTTAATTTTTGGCCCGAAAATGAAAAAAAACGTAAGGGGTAACACTGTCGTTTTTTTTCGGGTCGAAATTTTGAATTTGATATCTCAGCTCTGGAAGGGTCTAGAGCCTCCATTTTTGCACTCAGGTCAAAGTCTCACAGCCCTCTATCATAATCCAGAGTTTTGAGAAATTGGAGAGAAACTTAATTTTTCGCCCGAAAATGAAAAAAAAACGTAAGGGGTAACACTGTCGTTTTTTTTTTTCGGGTCGAAATTTTGAATTTTGATATCTCAGCTCTGGAAGGGTCTAGAGCCTCCATTTTTGCACTCAGGTCAAAGTCTCACAGCCCTCTATCATAATCCAGAGTTTTGAGAAGATTGGAGAAACTTAATTTTTCGCCCAAAAATGAAAAAAAACGAAAGGGTAACACTGTCGTTTTTTTTTTCGGGTCGAAATTTTGAATTTTGATATCTCAGCTCTGGAAGGGTCTAGAGCCTCCATTTTTGCACTCAGGTCAAAGTCTCACAGCCCTCTATCATAATCCAGAGTTTTGAGAAGATTGGAGAAACTTAATTTTTCGCCCAAAATGAAAAAAACGTAAGGGGTAACACTGTCGTTTTTTTTTTCGGGTCGAAATTTTGAATTTGATATCTCAGCTCTGGAAGGTCTAGAGCTCCATTTGCACTCAGGTCAAAGTCTCACAGCCCTCTATCATAATCCAAGTTTTGAGAAGATTGGAGAAACTTAATTTTCGCCCGAAAATGAAAAAAAAACGTAAGGGGTAACACTGTCGTTTTTTTTTCGGGTCGAAATTTTGAGTTTCGATATCTCAGCTCTGGAAGGGTCTAGAGCCTCCATTTTTTGCACTCAGTTCAAAGTCTCACAGCCCTCTATCATAATCCAGAGTTTTGAGAAGATTGGAGAAACTTAATTTTTCGCCCAAAATGAAAAAACGTAAGGGGTAACACTGTCGTTTTTTTTTCGGGTCGAAATTTGAATTCGATATCTCAGCTCTGGAAGGGTCTAGAGCCTCCATTTTTGCACTCAGGTCAAAGTCTCACAGCCCTCTATCATAATCCAGATTTTGAGAAGATTGGAGAAACTTAATTTTCGCCCGAAAAATAAAAAAAAACGTAAGGGTAACACTGTCGTTTTTTTTTCGGGTCGAAATTTTGAATTTGATATCTCAGCTCTGGAAGGGTCTAGAGCCTCCATTTTTGCACTCAGGTCAAAGTCTCACAGCCCTCTATCATAATCCAGAGTTTTGAGAAGATTGGAGAAACTTAATTTTTCGCCCAAAAATGAAAAAAAAACGGGTAACACTGTCGTTTTTTTTTCGGGTCGAAATTTTGAATTTCGATATCTCAGCTCTGGAAGGGTCTAGAGCCTCCATTTTTGCACTCAGGTCAAAGTCTCACAGCCCTCTATCATAATCCAGAGTTTTGAGAAGATTGGAGAAACTTAATTTTTCGCCCAAAATGAAAAAAAACGTAAGGGGTAACACTGTCGTTTTTTTTTTCGGGTCGAAATTTTGAATTTCGATATCTCAGCTCTGGAAGGGTCTAGAGCCTCCATTTTTGCACTCAGGTCAAAGTCTCACAGCCCTCTATCATAATCCAGAGTTTTGAGAAGATTGGAGAAACTTAATTTTTCGCCCAAAAATGAAAAAAAACGTAAGGGGTAACACTGTCGTTTTTTTTTTCGGGTCGAAATTTTGAATTTCGATATCTCAGCTCTGGAAGGGTCTAGAGCCTCCATTTTTGCACTCAGGTCAAAGTCTCACAGCCCTCTATCATAATCCAGAGTTTTGAGAAGATTGGAGAAACTTAATTTTTCGCCCGAAAATGAAAAAAAACGTAAGGGGTAACACTGTCGTTTTTTTTTCGGGTCGAAATTTTGAATTTTGATATCTCAGCTCTGGAAGGGTCTAGAGCCTCCATTTTTGCACTCAGGTCAAAGTCTCACAGCCCTCTATCATAATCCAGAGTTTTGAGAAGATTGGAGAAACTTAATTTTTCGCCCAAAAATGAAAAAAAACGTAAGGGGTAACACTGTCGTTTTTTTTTCGGGTCGAAATTTTGAATTTCGATATCTCAGCTCTGGAAGGGTCTAGAGCCTCCATTTTTGCACTCAGGTCAAAGTCTCACAGCCCTCTATCATAATCCAGAGTTTTGAGAAGATTGGAGAAACTTAATTTTTCGCCCAAAATGAAAAAAAACGTAAGGGGTAACACTGTCGTTTTTTTTTCGGGTCGAAATTTTGAATCGATATCTCAGCTCTGGAAGGGTCTAGAGCCTCCATTTTTGCACTCAGGTCAAAGTCTCACAGCCCTCTATCATAATCCAGAGTTTTGAGAAGATTGGAGAAACTTAATTTTTTCGCCCGAAAATGAAAAAAAACGTAAGGGGTAACACTGTCGTTTTTTTTTCGGGTCGAAATTTTGAATTTCGATATCTCAGCTCTGGAAGGGTCTAGAGCCTCCATTTTTGCACTCAGGTCAAAGTCTCACAGCCCTCTATCATAATCCAGAGTTTTGAGAAGATTGGAGAAACTTAATTTTTCGCCCGAAAATGAAAAAAAACGTAAGGGGTAACACTGTCGTTTTTTTTTCGGGTCGAAATTTTGAATTTCGATATCTCAGCTCTGGAAGGGTCTAGAGCCTCCATTTTTGCACTCAGGTCAAAGTCTCACAGCCCTCTATCATAATCCAGAGTTTTGAGAAGATTGGAGAAACTTAATTTTTCGCCCGAAATGAAAAAAAACGTAAGGGGTAACACTGTCGTTTTTTTTTCGGGTCGAAATTTTGAGTTTCGATATCTCAGCTCTGGAAGGGTCTAGAGCCTCCATTTTTGCACTCAGGTCAAAGTCTCACAGCCCTCTATCATAATCCAGAGTTTTGAGAAGATTGGAGAAACTTAATTTTTCGCCCGAAAATGAAAAAAAAACGTAAGGGGTAACACTGTCGTTTTTTTTTCGGGTCGAAATTTTGAATTTCGATATCTCAGCTCTGGAAGGGTCTAGAGCCTCCATTTTTGCACTCAGGTCAAAGTCTCACAGCCCTCTATCATAATCCAGAGTTTTGAGAAGATTGGAGAAACTTAATTTTTCGCCCGAAAATGAAAAAAAACGTAAGGGGTAACACTGTCGTTTTTTTTTCGGGTCGAAATTTTGAATTTCGATATCTCAGCTCTGGAAGGGTCTAGAGCCTCCATTTTTGCACTCAGGTCAAAGTCTCACAGCCCTCTATCATAATCCAGAGTTTTGAGAAGATTGGAGAAACTTAATTTTTCGCCCGAAAATGAAAAAAAACGTAAGGGGTAACACTGTCGTTTTTTTTTCGGGTCGAAATTTTGAGTTTCGATATCTCAGCTCTGGAAGGGTCTAGAGCCTCCATTTTTGCACTCAGGTCAAAGTCTCACAGCCCTCTATCATAATCCAGAGTTTTGAGAAGATTGGAGAAACTTAATTTTTCGCCCGAAAATGAAAAAAAACGTAAGGGGTAACACTGTCGTTTTTTTTTCGGGTCGAAATTTTGAATTTCGATATCTCAGCTCTGGAAGGGTCTAGAGCCTCCATTTTTGCACTCAGGTCAAAGTCTCACAGCCCTCTATCATAATCCAGAGTTTTGAGAAGATTGGAGAAACTTAATTTTTCGCCCAAAAATGAAAAAAAACGTAAGGGGTAACACTGTCGTTTTTTTTTTCGGGTCGAAATTTTGAATTTCGATATCTCAGCTCTGGAAGGGTCTAGAGCCTCCATTTTTGCACTCAGGTCAAAGTCTCACAGCCCTCTATCATAATCCAGAGTTTTGAGAAGATTGGAGAAACTTAATTTTTCGCCCAAAAATGAAAAAAAACGTAAGGGGTAACACTGTCGTTTTTTTTTCGGGTCGAAATTTTGAATTTCGATATCTCAGCTCTGGAAGGGTCTAGAGCCTCCATTTTTGCACTCAGGTCAAAGTCTCACAGCCCTCTATCATAATCCAGAGTTTTGAGAAGATTGGAGAAACTTAATTTTTCGCCCGAAAATGAAAAAAAACGTAAGGGGTAACACTGTCGTTTTTTTTTCGGGTCGAAATTTTGAGTTTCGATATCTCAGCTCTGGAAGGGTCTAGAGCCTCCATTTTTGCACTCAGGTCAAAGTCTCACAGCCCTCTATCATAATCCAGAGTTTTGAGAAGATTGGAGAAACTTAATTTTTCGCCCGAAAATGAAAAAAAAACGTAAGGGGTAACACTGTCGTTTTTTTTTCGGGTCGAAATTTTGAATTTCGATATCTCAGCTCTGGAAGGGTCTAGAGCCTCCATTTTTGCACTCAGGTCAAAGTCTCACAGCCCTCTATCATAATCCAGAGTTTTGAGAAGATTGGAGAAACTTAATTTTTCGCCCAAAAATGAAAAAAAACGTAAGGGGTAACACTGTCGTTTTTTTTTTCGGGTCGAAATTTTGAATTTCGATATCTCAGCTCTGGAAGGGTCTAGAGCCTCCATTTTTGCACTCAGGTCAAAGTCTCACAGCCCTCTATCATAATCCAGAGTTTTGAGAAGATTGGAGAAACTTAATTTTTCGCCCAAAAATGAAAAAAAACGTAAGGGGTAACACTGTCGTTTTTTTTTCGGGTCGAAATTTTGAATTTCGATATCTCAGCTCTGGAAGGGTCTAGAGCCTCCATTTTTGCACTCAGGTCAAAGTCTCACAGCCCTCTATCATAATCCAGAGTTTTGAGAAGATTGGAGAAACTTAATTTTTCGCCCGAAAATGAAAAAAAACGTAAGGGGTAACACTGTCGTTTTTTTTTCGGGTCGAAATTTTGAATTTCGATATCTCAGCTCTGGAAGGGTCTAGAGCCTCCATTTTTGCACTCAGGTCAAAGTCTCACAGCCCTCTATCATAATCCAGAGTTTTGAGAAGATTGGAGAAACTTAATTTTTCGCCCAAAAATGAAAAAAAACGAAAGGGGTAACACTGTCGTTTTTTTTTTCGGGTCGAAATTTTGAATTTCGATATCTCAGCTCTGGAAGGGTCTAGAGCCTCCATTTTTGCACTCAGGTCAAAGTCTCACAGCCCTCTATCATAATCCAGAGTTTTGAGAAGATTGGAGAAACTTAATTTTTCGCCCGAAAATGAAAAAAAACGTAAGGGGTAACACTGTCGTTTTTTTTTTCGGGTCGAAATTTTGAATTTCGATATCTCAGCTCTGGAAGGGTCTAGAGCCTCCATTTTTGCACTCAGGTCAAAGTCTCACAGCCCTCTATCATAATCCAGAGTTTTGAGAAGATTGGAGAAACTTAATTTTTCGCCCGAAAATGAAAAAAAACGTAAGGGGTAACACTGTCGTTTTTTTTTTCGGGTCGAAATTTTGAATTTCGATATCTCAGCTCTGGAAGGGTCTAGAGCCTCCATTTTTGCACTCAGGTCAAAGTCTCACAGCCCTCTATCATAATCCAGAGTTTTGAGAAGATTGGAGAAACTTAATTTTTCGCCCGAAAATGAAAAAAAACGTAAGGGGTAACACTGTCGTTTTTTTTTCGGGTCGAAATTTTGAATTTTGATATCTCAGCTCTGGAAGGGTCTAGAGCCTCCATTTTTGCACTCAGGTCAAAGTCTCACAGCCCTCTATCATAATCCAGAGTTTTGAGAAGATTGGAGAAACTTAATTTTTCGCCCGAAAATGAAAAAAAACGTAAGGGGTAACACTGTCGTTTTTTTTTCGGGTCGAAATTTTGAATTTCGATATCTCAGCTCTGGAAGGGTCTAGAGCCTCCATTTTTGCACTCAGGTCAAAGTCTCACAGCCCTCTATCATAATCCAGAGTTTTGAGAAGATTGGAGAAACTTAATTTTTCGCCCGAAAATGAAAAAAAACGTAAGGGGTAACACTGTCGTTTTTTTTTCGGGTCGAAATTTTGAATTTCGATATCTCAGCTCTGGAAGGGTCTAGAGCCTCCATTTTTGCACTCAGGTCAAAGTCTCACAGCCCTCTATCATAATCCAGAGTTTTGAGAAGATTGGAGAAACTTAATTTTTCGCCCGAAAATGAAAAAAAACGTAAGGGGTAACACTGTCGTTTTTTTTTCGGGTCGAAATTTTGAATTTCGATATCTCAGCTCTGGAAGGGTCTAGAGCCTCCATTTTTGCACTCAGGTCAAAGTCTCACAGCCCTCTATCATAATCCAGAGTTTTGAGAAGATTGGAGAAACTTAATTTTTCGCCCGAAAATGAAAAAAAACGTAAGGGGTAACACTGTCGTTTTTTTTTTCGGGTCGAAATTTTGAATTTTGATATCTCAGCTCTGGAAGGGTCTAGAGCCTCCATTTTTGCACTCAGGTCAAAGTCTCACAGCCCTCTATCATAATCCAGAGTTTTGAGAAGATTGGAGAAACTTAATTTTTCGCCCAAAAATGAAAAAAAACGTAAGGGGTAACACTGTCGTTTTTTTTTCGGGTCGAAATTTTGAATTTCGATATCTCAGCTCTGGAAGGGTCTAGAGCCTCCATTTTTGCACTCAGGTCAAAGTCTCACAGCCCTCTATCATAATCCAGAGTTTTGAGAAGATTGGAGAAACTTAATTTTTCGCCCGAAAATGAAAAAAAACGTAAGGGGTAACACTGTCGTTTTTTTTTTCGGGTCGAAATTTTGAATTTCGATATCTCAGCTCTGGAAGGGTCTAGAGCCTCCATTTTTGCACTCAGGTCAAAGTCTCACAGCCCTCTATCATAATCCAGAGTTTTGAGAAGATTGGAGAAACTTAATTTTTCGCCCAAAAATGAAAAAAAACGTAAGGGGTAACACTGTCGTTTTTTTTTTCGGGTCGAAATTTTGAATTTCGATATCTCAGCTCTGGAAGGGTCTAGAGCCTCCATTTTTGCACTCAGGTCAAAGTCTCACAGCCCTCTATCATAATCCAGAGTTTTGAGAAGATTGGAGAAACTTAATTTTTCGCCCGAAAATGAAAAAAAACGTAAGGGGTAACACTGTCGTTTTTTTTTTCGGGTCGAAATTTTGAATTTCGATATCTCAGCTCTGGAAGGGTCTAGAGCCTCCATTTTTGCACTCAGGTCAAAGTCTCACAGCCCTCTATCATAATCCAGAGTTTTGAGAAGATTGGAGAAACTTAATTTTTCGCCCGAAAATGAAAAAAAACGTAAGGGGTAACACTGTCGTTTTTTTTTCGGGTCGAAATTTTGAATTTCGATATCTCAGCTCTGGAAGGGTCTAGAGCCTCCATTTTTGCACTCAGGTCAAAGTCTCACAGCCCTCTATCATAATCCAGAGTTTTGAGAAGATTGGAGAAACTTAATTTTTCGCCCGAAAATGAAAAAAAACGTAAGGGGTAACACTGTCGGTTTTTTTTTCGGGTCGAAATTTTGATATCTCAGCTCTGGAAGGGTCTAGAGCCTCCATTTTTGCACTCAGGTCAAAGTCTCGTGGCCCTCTATCAGAATCCAGAGTTTTGAGAAGATCGGAGAAACTTAATTTTTCGCCCGAAAAAAAAAACGACAGTGGTACCCCTTTCGTTGTTTTTTTTTCGGGCGAAAAATTAAAGAGCATATTGCAGGTAAAAAAAAATATCGAAATTTATAGATAACCTTGTATGAAAATACCATATGAAAAGTTAATGCAGGATTTCAAATGTTTTAAAACAACATAAGGGCACTAATTTAGAAGATAAAGTGAGCGTTTCTTGGATTGCTAGTAAAAACGGCTTTTTTTCAACATCGCGTCAGTTTGACGTCTATCAGGGAGCCGCAGCCTCGCTCAGTGGAGAGCAGTGGTGTTCAGTGAAGCGCTCGTCAGTCAGTGTGTGCTTTCGTTAGTTTTTGCATTTTAATTTATCATCGTCATGGTAAATTATTTGTGTTGTGAGATTGCAAAAACTCCAGCCTGCAGACTTCAGATCGAGTCCACAAGTTTCCATTACAATAAAGTGACGGTGCTATAGCCTATCTTTCGTCCTGGTGCGGTTTGAGCAGGTGAAGAGACGGGATTTCTCTTCTGCATCGGCTCGGAAAACGTGGCCGTGTGTAGCGTTCACTTCAGATCAAATGATTAGCATCCCGGCGATATGATGGAGTTCAACATGGTAAGCCGAAGCAAGAATATTGATCGTCGTATACTAGCAATGGCATCAAATAGAGTTATATAGGTAACTTAAGTCATGTAATGCCCTAAATGGAACTTGTAATTGAAAAACAAAATTGGTTGTTTAAATACTCAAATCTTTAATGTTCTGTTTATGTTATAACCCAGGTGAAAAATATGTATTAAAAATTTACCTGAGTATACTTTTAGTATAGAAATGTACTCAAGTAAAGTTTTTATACATTTAATAGTATATAAATCTACCCTAAACATACTAATGTCTGCTGGCCTGTTATATGATCATAATAATCTGTACAATATTGTGAGCACAGTGTATATCGTTAGCGAACGTGTATACTATAAGCACGTCTCTCACCTAAAAGGCACCTGTCCTGTTCTCCACTGGTTCTCCTCACATCACAGCTCAATTTTTCTCTGACCGTTCTGTCTGACATTATCCTGGCCTGTCCCTGATCTCTTTAGCATAGCAGGCTCATAACTTTATGGCTTGATCCGTCATACGAGTATTTCCTCAGCGTCCGAAATGTCATGCGATCCATTGTTTTCCTGTTGTGTGAATCGACGGCTCTCCCGCTCATTGCGTCACGCCCGCCACGCCCATTTTCAGACGTGGAAGTAAAATTTTCTCACAAAAACGACTTCAGAAGCTTCTGTAGCGTGTTTATACGTATATTTTAAAGAAAATCTAGTTCCTACATTGTTTTTCTATGCATTGACTCGTTGGGTCCTCTAACCTGCAATATGCCCTTTAAGTTTCTCCGATCTTCTCAAAACTCTGGATTCTGATAGAGGGCCATGAGACTTAGATGGGAGTGCAAAAATGGAGGCTCTAGACCCTTCCAGAGCTGAGATATCGAAACTCAAAATTTCGACCCGAAAAAAAAAACGACAGTACCCCTTTCGGGTTTTTTTTCGGGCGAAAAATTTAGTTTCTCCAATCTTCTCAAAACTCTTGATTCTGATAGAGGGCTGTGAGACTAAAAATGGAGTCTCTAGACCCTTCCTGAGCTGAGATATTGAGATCTCACGTAGCATTTATCCCATTATAAAAATAATGGGTTCGCGGAGGGTGGAATTTCGGGACGGCCCTTGGTGCCACAGACTCAGGGCGCCTCCCTGAGTGCAGTAAAATAGTTTTCATCCCAAAATTTGGAAAGCTAAGCTTAAAAACCACAAATCCACTATTTGTCCAATAACCCACTATTTTTATGAAAAAATGGAAGAAAAAAAAAATGCAGAAAATGTTTTTAGATTTTTAGCAAAAACACATTTTGTAAGGCTATTTTACATGCAAAGGTTTTACTATTTATAAAGTAAAAAAATACTGTAATGCAAAGATTTCACTTAAATCAACAACATTATGCACAACATCAAATAAACTTCACTGTTGATTTCCTAGAGAGTGAGAACAGGACGAATCATCACACAATGTCGTAAGACCAAATAAGCAAAATAATATTTCTTATTTCTTTTGGCTGAAATAGTTGTCAGGTTTAGTGAGATATTCATTCCATATTAAGTACATGCAAGACCAATCAGAATTCAGTATGCAAATTTGATGACATCATAATGTCACTTAGAAATTGAATGCTCAACATTTGATTAAAAAGTAAATCAGTGGTTTATTTTCTAACTTAAATCTTTTTACAGTGTAAGCAAATAGACCAGGTTTGGGTGTATAAAGCGATGTGAGCGGGACTGAGTTGTGTGTGTGTGTGTGTGTGTTACCATGATGGGCATCCAGTAGTAGTTGAGAGCTGCTGTCTGAAACGTGGTTCCTGTATTGGGAATCCTGCCGGCGAAGAAGAAGAAGGCCAGCACACCTGAGAAGAAACAGAGGTCAGCTGACACTCGTGTGTATGTGCGTGTGTGTGTGTGTGTGCGCGCGCGCATCTCACACACTCACCCACTCCACCGACCACCAGCAGCTTCCCGAAGAACAGCAGCAGATCCGTGACCTTATCCAGCACCACGACCCTGAGGAGCATCGTCGTTACACTCAGACAGAAATTACATCAAATCCAGAAATTCACTCATACTTTTTGTCGTAATTTTAACTTGTCAATTTAGTTTTTTCATGCAATAATTTTGACTTATCTCATAATTATGTCATATACGGCAATAAACACTCATCGTTTTAACTTGGTCTGTCAATTTCTGCTTTTTATGTCAGTTTCAACTTTTTATGACTGTCATAATTTTGATAATTTTTTTTCATGGTGTCATAAAATGTTGACATTTATATAAAAAGTCTAAATTGTCAATTGACTTTTTTTTTTAAATCGGCAGTTGAAATTATGACATAGGTCAACTATAATTAAGACATAAAAAGACTTTTTGTCAGTTTTTATTTAGTATGTCATCATTTTGACTGTCAATTTTTTCCACATTTTTATCATACTTATAACCAAGTCATTTTTAACTGTAGCCTACATTTTTTACTTTTTGTCAATTTTAACATCATAATTATCTTTTTATCAATAATAAGTCATTATTTAGATTTTTCCATCACGCAAATATGACTTATTCACAACTTGAGTCGTACTTGAAATATGTTATAATTTCAACTTGAGTCAATTTGATTTGTCATAATTATTATTTCTTTATGTATTCATAATTATGACATTTTACGTCTTATTTTTGTCTGCCAATTATGTCTTTTTATGGTATTTTATAATAAAAGCATGATTTTTTTTTCCTATGTGAAATGTACTTTCATAAGTTGCAATATGAATTCCACACACACAGAATCAGTCAGAAAATCACTGCCAATCAGAAGAATCAAACTGTATTGATTGATTGTATTAATTTATTATTTATTTACTCAGTAAAAAAATCATCCTTCTTTTTAATGAATTTATATTTTAATGAAATTGATTGATATATTTTGCTATATGAATGTGATTTGTGATGATTGATTGTCACGCGCTCACCGTATGATGTTCCTCATGAGCAGAGAGAAGGCGTTCTTGGCCGACACACAGAAGTTCTTCCCGTACACAGCGATCTGTAATCACACACACCGACAGTTACTCGTGTCTTCATCCAGCTGATGGTGTATGTCTGTGTGTGTGTGTGTGTGAGTTCACGTACCATGATGTAAGCGTTCCTGTTGATGAACTTGATGAATTTCTCCAGACACCAGAAGCAGCATTTGAGACAACACATGAGGAACCGCGCGCACGGGTTCTGAGCCGCTGAACACACACAAATATTAACGTTTACAACAGCAATAAACAACAAGTCAATCTATTCTACACAAACACATTTTTACATCTTACAGTGTTTGAGAAGCCATTTTTGTCAAGTCTAGAGGAGGGTTATTACTTTTAACTAAAACTATTGAAGACATTTTTGTTAACTGAAATAAAGCACTGAAAAACCATTCTGGAAATAAATTAAAACTTTAAATCAAACTAAACTAAACTTTAAATCCAATTAAATTAAAAAAATTAATATTAAAACTATTTAAAATAATAATAAAAGCATATAACAAAATTACTATAGATTAAATTAAAAATAAAACTGAAATTATAAAAAAAAATATTTATTCAAATATTTATAAAAACTATAATAATATATAAATCAAATATAAAAGTTAAAATAAAATAAATAAATTAAATACTAATAATTATACAAATAATAAACGCATAACACAATTACTAGAGTAAATTATGAAATAAAAAATATATAATAAAGATTAACAAAAAGTATTTTATATAAATAATAATACGAAAACTAAAATTCAATAAAAAAAGAAATCTGAATAATAATATTTTTTTAAAAGATAAAAATAATAAAAGCATATTACAAAATCACTATAGATTAAATTAAAATAAAAAAATACTCTCTATATAGAACAAAACTCTCTATATAATACCAATGATTTCTTTAGACCGAAGACAGAACCTGCATGAATGCAACGGTTTGCAGTGTCTGACCTTTGAACTTGTGGTCCAGATACTCCAGGATGATGCGGACGAGCTGAACCAGCGTGAGGATCAGTGCGCCGAACGCCAGAGAGCCCACATGATACCTGAGCAAAATCATAACTAATAAGACAACAGATTCACACGGTGTGTGTGTGTGTGTGTGTGTGTGTGTGTGTGTGTATGTGGCGCTCACCGCAGGGCCCGGATGAAGGACTGGCTCAGGGGGAATGTTGGGATATCCGCCGGCTTCCTGAAGGCCCAGTAGTAGGAGGCGAAGGCCCCGGCCAGCGTGCAGTGACCCAGAGCGATCACGAAGTTCACACACCACAGGAACGCCACCACGTTGTAGATCTGCAGGTTGAACAGGTTCTTCTGGAACAAGCCCTCGGTGTTGTAGTTGATGAACACACAGCGAGCCGACGCGCAGCCCGGATACCGGCTGATGTTGAACGTCTGAGGAGGAACACAGCATCAGCACACGTCACTGACTCCTCATACCTGTGTGTGTGTGTGCAGCCCGGATACCGACTGATGGACATATGAAGAGTTCAGATGCAAAAGCCTCTAAATGCCATTTGAAATTTTCTTCTTTAATGATGATTTTTATCAAGCTTGTATATTTAAGTTCAGAAATTTCACTTAAATGGCAATGATAATTACCTATTAATTGTCATTTAAGTGAAATTACTGAACTTAAATATACAAGTTTGATAAAAATCATCATTAAAGAAGAAAATTTCAAATGGCACTTAGAGGCTTTTGCATCTGAACTCTTCATATATATATATTGTATATATACATATATATAATGTGTGTGTGTGTGTCTGACCTCCGGGTCGCAGGTCTCGTTGGCCCGTATGTTGTTGCAGTTTTCCAGCGAGGAGTTCAGCGCCACAACTTTGTACACCGGACCGCCTGACGTGGCCAGATATCTGAACACACACTCGTCAAAGATTCACAACACTACACACTGAATACACAGCTGAACATTCATATACAGATGAGAAACACACACTGATCTGCACGCAAAAAAAAAAACACACACACACACTCACTCACTCACACACACTTAAAGGATACAGCGCTGTGATTCCCCAGTACGACACACACACCAACAGCAGCACAAACGTGATGATGGGATAGAAAAGTGTAGACATCATGTGACCCAACGCCCTGAAAATACACACACACACACACACACATGTTTACTCACTACTCAACTTTAACTCATAAACACACAGAAAACTGTAATTCATCAAACAATTCAATCATGATCATATTATTAATATCCGTGTGTCCTGGGATCAGCTTCTGCTCGGGACTTTACACACATGTGGCAGGAAGCTTGTGAACACACACACACACGATCATGTGTGTATGCGGGCAGGATTCAGCGCATGGTCTCTAATAATAAGGTGTTGGTTTACTTGCTGGTCTCCTGGATCAGAGCGATGGCGATGAGGATACGAGTCCTGAGGAAGATCAGCGCCAGCAGGAGAACCGCCTCCACGATACACAGAATAATCACTGCAACACACACACACACACACACACTCGTCAGTTAACACAGATACAGGGAAAGGTATTATTATTATTACCTACTGATGAATTCTGATGGATAAATGAATAAAACATCACTGTATTGAATTTAATCCATTTGACTTTATTTGTTCATATTTATCCATCAGAATTATTTATATTAATTTATAATAAAGTCAAATGAATTAAATTCAATACAATTACCTCAGTGTCTAAAAAAATATTTGTTCATATTTATCCATCAGAATTATTTATATTAATATATATTATTTAAAGACAAAAGTTTGACAAAAAGACAAAAGTTTTTATATATTATTTAAATAGAAAAGTTTGTCATGTGTCATTTACTATAATATAAATTAAATTAAATAAAGTTGTCATGAAAACGAAGTACAAATTGGAATTTAAACAGAAACTGAAGAGGTATAGCTCAAGTATTTCAATTAAATTTTAATTCAATTTTCATTGAGTAGAATTTTTTTAAAGTTTGTCATTCGAATAAAGCACATTAAAATTAAAGAGAAATTGACCTGAGAGATTGGTGTTCAATATTTTAAATTATATATAGAATGAATTCAATTTAATTTGAATTTAATAAATTATAAATAAACAAAAAATTAAATACCGTGCAAATCAACAAAATTAAAATTAAAAGAGAAATTAAAATATTTAGACTCAATTCTATTTAATATCAATTTAATGTAGTATAAATTAAACTTAAAAAAGTTATCGTGTGAAAGAAGCACATAAAAATTTAAAGAGAAATTGAGCTGAGAGATGTTACATTATTTAAATTATATTTAGGCTAAATTCTATTTCATTTGAATTTAAAGTAGTATAAATAAAATTTAAAAGGCTGTCATGTGAAAGAACCACATTAAAATGAAAAGAGAAAATGAGCTGAGAGATGAATTTCCAGTATTTAAATTCTATTTCAATTAAATTCTAAATTAATTTAAATTGTATGTAATGTAAATTAAAATAAAAAAGTTACCTTGTGAAACAAGCACATTAAAATCAAAAGAAAAATTGAGCTGAGAGATGAAGTTACAGCATTTAAATTATATTTAGGCTTAATTCTATTTCATTCCAATTTAATGTAGTATAAATTCAATTTAAAGGGCTGTCATGTGAAAGAAGCAGATTAAAATGAAAAGAGAAATTAAACAGAGATGAAGTTTCAGTATTTCACAAACATTTTTGAAACCATCATTGCTTTGATTTCTCTCGTTTGTGTAGAAGTGTGTAGAAGTGTGTAAAGACTCACAGAAGGCCAGCCAGGTGTCCCGCACCTGCAGATACACCTGCACATTGGTGGTGAAGCCCACGTTACTGAAGGTGGTGCTGGAGCCGGCCAGAGACATGTACTCATTATAACAGTACCAGATGCCTGACGGAGGATCACACGATCGTTAGCGCATGCGTTAATATTAGACATTAACAATATCATCTTTAATTAAATCATGTGCAACCTTGACATGATTCAACATCACAGTGGATGAAGCAGCATTGCGAGATTTCATGACAGAAAATATGCATTTCTCATATCTGCAAATCTGGACAAAGGCTCAGATGAACATGTCAGATATGAGATTTATCACTTGATGATGTCATAGTAGTTTAAATGTAACAAGATTATCATTATAATTTACCGAAGGCTCCGACCGCCAGAACGCCGACGATGAGGATCCAGATCAGGATGGGTGCGGTGAAGCGCAACAGCAGGAGGAACAGGACACTGACCACCATCGCAATCACCAGACCACTGACACACACACACACACACACAGAGACATACATCACACTCAAGCCTACACACACACCAAACACTCAAAATACTTTAAACTGCAACAAGAATGAGAGTGTGACTCTTGTTGACAAGTGAATGAATAAAGTGTTTTGTTCTGAATTAATTCTGCATGCAATTACATGCATGAAAATGTATAATTCTATAAAACTATAACAATTTATACATGACACTTGCACAATATAAACTGTAAAAATAAATTATTAATAATAATAATAATAATATTGTATATATATATGTATATATACACATACACACACACAGTATAAGGGTTAAAGTCTAAAAAATAAACAGTTTTTTTAAATATAAAATAAATTTGAACTGAAATAAAATAAATAATAAAATATGTTGTTTAAATGTACTAAAATAACTAAAAATAAAATAATTTGTTTTAAAAATAACAAAAATACACAACAAAATTACTATAATGTAAAATTTAAAATGAAAAGATAAAATTGAAATACAATTATATATCTATATAATTACAATATACAATATTAATATTATAATTAATATTATTAAAATTAATCATATTATTATTAATAATAATAATTAAATTAAAAATAAAAGTATGCATCTAGGAGTTATAACTCAAACGTCATATTTTGAATATGATTCAAATACATATAAAAGTACACATTTCAGTGCATAAATAACAAAATATGAAAGCGCTGCATTTGTTCGAGCTCATTGTGTTGTCTGACTCTGAACGTCGCGAGTGTTTGGAGTGTGTGACGCTACACATCGGACTCACGCTACGATCCACTGCCACGACTTGGCGAAGTCCTCGAAGATCCGCAACCCGACGTCTTTGATGTTGAAGCCGTTGGTGATGTCACTGTGAACACAGAATCATGTCAGAACAAGCGCTGAGCAGAGTCACACACACACACACACATCCCGCGTGAGTGTTGCTCTCACCTTTGTAAAGCTCAGAAGACTTTACAAAGCATTTGTGGAAGCTCACAAATGAACCTCTGAGAAGCACACACACACACACACACACACAGACAGAGACAAACATCTACTTCTACACACACAGATTAGAAGCTCTAAACGACTACAGCTACTCGTCCTTCACCCTGCAGAGAGAGAGAGACACTGATTCGACACAGAGACAGACATATGATTGGTCCGACACACACACACACACACACGCGTCTACTACTACACACGGACACTATCTGTCAGTGACTCACTTTGATGCTCCTCCAGCACTGGACAAGAGAGACACGCGTCAGTAAACACACACACACACATATTCATCTAAACTCCACAGAAATGAGCTTAATTTGACCTAAACATCCATCCTGACTTAAAAACAACATGTAAATGAAGCGAATCCTCCACTTTGATAGTGAAACAGGTTTTATAGCAGGATTAGAGTGTGAGTCTGTAGTTTATATAGTTCACTGTATATAAACTGATCCAGTCTATAGTAATTAATCTTTCATATATTGGACAGATTGACGCAGTTTTCAGAGTTTCACACACACGGAGATCATTGCACACATGCAGACTTTTAATGAGACGCACAGAAAATTCATCACGAATAATGTGTGGAAACTCTTGATTAAAAAATTGTGTAATTTTAGTATCATTTATATATTCTAATATTTAATGATATTTGTATTAGTATTGGTATAATTGAGGATGTGTGTGTGTGTGTGTGTGTGTGTGTGTGTGTGTGTGTGTGTGTGTGTTTACCCGGTCGCATTGACGAGTGCTGCCACAGACTGGTTTTTATCCATTCCATTCAGACTGAAGTTTGTAGGAATGTTACTGGGATTAAACGCATCTCCTCCTAAACTGGGCAAACACCGTCCCAACACTAGAGAGAGAGAGAGAGAGAGAGAGAGAGAGAGAGAGAGAGAGAGAGAGAGAGATGGTGAGGATATTAACAAGAGGAAGAAATAATGTGGTTTTCAGGGTCTTCATCTTCTGTCACTCACC
Source organism: Pimephales promelas (assembly GCF_016745375.1). The sequence goes on from NW_024121127.1 coordinate 402,994, forward strand.
AGAGGACGTCGGTGTGAAGAAATAGGGACACAACTCTTTATTTATGATCTCCATAGCTGACTGAGAGAGAGAGAGAGAGAGAGAGAGAGAGAGAGAGATAGAAATTGTAAGAAAACAACCACATTGTTCAGATTTGTCTTTATTAAAGATATAGATCATCAAAACACACCCTCACCATATTTGCTATATTTTCTAAATGTCATACTCATTTGTTAACGAACAAGCATGCATTATTTAATTGATCTTATTATATCTCCATTCAATTATTGCATTGTTTTAAATAATGCATTTTTAGCTAACTGTGATTGTACATGGACATTTCTAAAAAATTCATAAGTCAGTTTCCTCTGTTAATAAGAGATCACTCTAAATTATAATGTGGACTCGAGCACTTCTGTGAAGCTGCTTTGAGATGATGCGTGTGGTGAAAAGTGCATTACAAATACATGAATTGAACTCACACACACTCATACAATCACACAAACACTCACTCAAATACTCACTCACTCGCTCAAATACTCACTCACACACTCAAACACTCACTCAAATACTCAAATACTCACTCACACACTCAAATACTCACTCACACACACACTCAAACACTTACTCACACACTCAAATACTCACTCAAACACTCAAATACTCACTCACACACTCAAACACTCACTCAAATACTCAAATACTCACTCACACACTCAAATACTCACTCACTCACACACTCAAACACTTACTCACACACTCAAATACTCACTCAAACACTCAAATACTCACTCACTCACACACTCAAACACTTACTCACACACTCAAATACTCACTCAAACACTCAAATACTCACTCACTCAAACACTCAAATACTCACTCACTCACACACTCAAATACTCACTCACACACTCAAACACTTACTCACACACACTCAAACACTTACTCACACACTCAAATACTCACTCAAACACTCAAATACTCACTCACTCACACACTCAAATACTCACTCACACACTCAAATACTCACTCAAACACACTCAAACACTTACTCACACACTCAAATACTCACTCAAACACACACTCAAACACTTACTCACACACTCAAATACTCACTCAAATACTCACTCACTCACACACTCAAATACTCACACACTCAAATACTCACTCAAACACTTACTCACACACTCAAATACTCACTCAAACACTCAAATACTCACTCACTCACACACTCAAATACTCACACACTCAAATACTCACTCACACACTCAAATACTCACTCAAACACTTACTCAAATACTCACTCAAACACACACTCAAATACTCACACACTCAAATACTCACTCACTCACACACTCAAATACTCACTCAAACACTCACTCAAATACTCACACACTCAAATACTCACTCACACACTCAAATACTCACTCAAACACTTACTCACACACTCAAATACTCACTCACACACTCAAATACTCACTCAAACACTCAAATACTCACTCAAACACTCAAACACTCACTCACTCACTCAAATACTCACTCACACACTCAAACACTCACTCAAATACTCAAACATACACTCAAATACTCACTCAAACACTCAAACACTCATTCACTCACTCACTCAAATACTCACTCAAACACTCAAACACTCATTCACTCACTCACTCAAATAATCACACGCACACTCACTCACTCACTCACACACACACACACACACACACACACACACACACACACACACACTCACACTCACACACTCAAACACTCACTCAAACACACACTCACTCACTATCTCTCTCTCTTTCACACACACACACACACACACACACACACACACACACACTCACACACACTCACTAAATTAGTGTTTTTCAGCTGGAAGGAAGGGACGCAGAACTCCTGTCTGAAGTAATCGGCTGGTTTTGCGTTCGGAAGGTAGGCGAGAGGAGACAGAGCCCAGAACTCTGACGGACACGACTTCACACACACCTACAGCAGAAAACACACAACTACTGTCACACACAGGTATGAACATTCACTTATTATTCACATGTTGAACAAAAGAGTATCAATATCTTGTAAAACAGACACACATTACTCGTCTGTTTTCAAACCAAAATGTCCAAATTATGAGTGTCTGAGATGTAAAAGTCTGGACATCAGATAACCAGTATAAACCAGTAAGAGGCGCTGGTGGTGTGTCTGGTACCTGTGTGGTGGGACACTGGAGACCCTGCAGAGCCGCCGCCATGATGTTGGTCGCGGTGGCGCACTTGAGGATGTCGAAATACAAGACGCTGGGTTTATCCCTGAGAGACAGACAGACGTGAGTCACAGAAACACACACACACACACACATCGAGCCCAGAAGATCCGAGAGCGAGCGGCGGCAAAACTCACTTGTTCTGTCCGATCCCGCAGAACATTCCCGTGGAGTTTCTGGGATAAAGCACGTGACGAGGGTCTCCGTACAGCCAGGCTACAGGAATCAGACCATTTCACAGCACACACACACAGCACACACACACACACACGTTAACACCAGAAGAGCCAATACATGTGTGTTTGTTCACTCACTTCGATTCATTAGATTACAATTAATATCCAGAAATATGATCTGATCTATCAGCACTGAACTCCGTCACACAGCCCTGAGCCGTGGTAAAACAACCGTAACTTTAATTAGCTCGATGGAAAAGTCCTTAGACTCTAATTAGTGTTTGGTTTGGTCTTCATTAGCTGTAGTTTCATCTCAGCTCATCACAGAGAGAGATTTAACGAGCTCTCACACACTAATACACAGATGTCAAGAGTAAACAATGAAGATTTACATTAGAAATGTCTGAGATCAAACACACACACACCAAAACACATTACGAACGTCCAGATTATCAGAATATCAAAGCATTAAATCACAATTTAATCTAAAAAGTGGGATCTTTCGTCTTCATATTTAGTTTATTTTTCTTTATTTGTCTTTTAATGTGTTTTTTAAATAAATAAAATAAAATAAAAAATACAAAACAAAACTGAAAATAGAATAAAACAGAAAACAGAAAATAGAAAATAAAATAAAAAATAAAATAAAATCTTTAAAAATAAACTTAAACTTAAAATAAATAAATAAATAAATAAAATATGTTTATTTGTATCTAGCGCAAAATTCAAAACTGCAGAACTTGTTCCCTTTCATGAGTCTGAATTTGAATTGAAGCGGCCACATCAACAGGAGGAGTGCATTCTGGGAAAGAAGTGTTCTTCCACACACACAGGTCAACTAAAGGTCACTTCCAAACATTCAAATTCAAACCGCAATTCTGCATTCTATTTAAAACATTCTAAATCTGGAATTTTATTTGAATTTAAAATGATAGTAAAAAATATGTTTTACATTTGCTTTTAAAATTTTTTTGTTTGTGTTCCCCACCAATTCTAATCATTATATAGAGAGCTAAACAAACGTGTGGCTCATATCTGCTCTCAGTCTGCAGACATGATCTCGTGTGTTACCCATAACCCCCTGCACTCTCCAGCATTTACATACAGACAACGATTTCCATATTGCTTTCATGTCAAGGTAAAAATGACATCAGCGCTCACAGACACAGAAACTTACCCAGAATGCCCACCACCATGTACCCGACGACGACCAGCATGAACAGAACACAGCATATGATGTCAGTACAGCTCCTGCACACACACACAACACATGACGGACTGAACATTATCATGTGTATTTATTTATTTATTTATTTATTGCATTGTTTGGCGTGATTTTCATGACAATAACACATTAAATGATCATTAATGTACGCAAATTAGTTAAATTAAAAAGTGTTTTACATAATTTCATTGCTGCCTTATTTTATGATGAAAAATATAAATGGAAAATATATAATAAATACAAAATGCAATTATATAAAATATATAAATATAGACTACAAAATGTAGTTATTCTATTTATACAAAAAGTAATTATTAAAAGTTTTTAAAAATTAAATAAAAATGTAATATAGAATAATTAAACTATTTTGTTTGTTGCTCAATTTATTCTAATAAATATATACACACACACACAGACAAGTAAAATATAGTATAATAAATATGAAGTATAATAAATATAAAATAAATACAAATGTAATTAATCTATTTGTTTGTAGCCTAGTTTATTTTAAAAAAAAATGATTATTAAAAGTAAATAATAACAAAATGTTTCTGCATTTATCCACTTGCTAATTTGTTACAAGAAAATCTAGAAGTAAAAAAACCTAAACTTGTAATAAATATAGAATCATTCCAGAATAATTCCATTCAGAATTGAAATTCCATCGTCATGAAAACAAACGCCACAAGGTAAAAACTGATTATGCCTTCAGAAACAGGCTCTTCAAGAGTGTGTGTGTGTGTGTGTGTGTGTGTTGTAGATGAGCGGAGACCTGTTGTGGATGGGGCCGCTGAACGTGGCGTCGTACTGGACCGGGGCTCCTGAAAGACAGATCGAGTGTGTTAGACTCACGATGGATCCGTCATATTTACATGCTTAATTTAGTTTTCATACAGCAGGAACTACAGATGAAAAGAAGAGCAGTAATGAAAGAGAAGTGTCCGGCTTCCTCTCAGTGTTGCTTCATTTTCAATATCATTTCAATTCAAAGATGGAGTCGAACTCCAGTCGGCATTTCTGTGCTGCTCGTCCTCCGCTGAATTTGACTTACATTTTTATCTGTACTGTGTTGTATTATGGGTAGTTTTTGTGTGTTTAGTTATTGTAAAGATGTGGGTCGTATTTAATTGTGCTATATAAATAAATTGGCAATGCCATTACTCTTTGATCTTAAATGTTTCTTGTAATTTCCTCCAGAACACTGTACAGTGTAAAAAATTAACTTTCTTCATAAACTTAAAGTACAAGCGATGCTGTAAATGAGTGAAGGAAGCCACAACAATATAGAAAGATTTCCTCAAAGCTCCTGACCACATGATTCATGAACCACACATTCACCCACAACAGAGAAACACCAATACAGTCTCTTCTGCTCACCAAATCTGTGTTTACGTAATCACAAATACAGTAAAAATCTGAAATATTATTGCAATGTGAAATAGCTGTTTTCTATGTGAATATACAGTTAAGTGTAATTTATTCCTGTGATCAAAGCTGGATTTATCATCATTACTCCAGTCTTCAGTGTCACATGACCATTTAGAAATCACTCTAATATGATGATCTGATGATCAAGACACATTTATGATTATTATCAGTGTCAAAAACAGCTTCATATTTGTGTGGAAACTGATATTTAATTTTTCTGTATTCTTTGATGAATAGAAAGTTCAAAAGAACCGCATTTATGTGAAAGTCATTATAAATGTCACTTTTGATAAATTTAATGCGTCCTTGATGAATAAAAGTATTATTCAACTCAAACTCTCATAAGACACACACACTGATATCTGATGACAACACACATCATGTCAGACCAACCAGTTTCTCAACATCTTTATGTACAATCCAGGATCATGTTACACTAAACACACACACACACTCGGTTATTTGCCTTCAGGACGCAGAACAGTATCCCTGTAAAAGACTTTTATAGCATTGCGTAAAAGAAAGGGTGTGCTGTAGATTTTATAATGTGGTGTTCATTGTGTGAACCATTACAGAGGTTTACAGTAAAACACACACACACACACATATACAGAGTGGAGCACAACAACAAACCTGAACTTAAATAGCAAACAACTGTGAACTATGATTTCCCTGGGATGTGTGTACGAAACCTGACAAACATCAACGTCAAAAATGATTCATTAATAATGTTCTGTTCTGTTAGTCGTTAACATAATATAATTAACTTGACAGAGATCAACACACATCTGATCATTGGAAAGGAAAGAATAGAATGTGGGGCGGAGACTTGGTTCTATACGGAGGTTGTTGATTGGATCGTGAGATGTGGGCGGAGGCGGGTCTGAATGTAAGTGCAGTGGTTTTAAGAAAGGGGCGGGGCTTAAATGAACTAAATGATTGGCAATGTGAAGTATGTCGTTTCACAGGAAAATCGTAATAATATTTTGATCAAAAATGGACGTATTCATGGAAGAATCGTTCACAGTTAGATCAATGATGTCCATTTAGAAAATATGACGCCACTCTATCGAAGTTTAATTAAATCTCACAAAACTTCCCTTTGTGGACATTTGAAAGTCGAGGTATTATTTTATTTTAACACGCAGAACAGGTTAAGGGTTAATGTGTGGGGGAGTGTACAGAAATTATAGCTTTATAAACAATAAAAGTGTTGTTATGTCCTCCTCAGGTGTGTGTCGAACTGTGTGTGAGTCAGCTTATCTGTCAGGAAACTATTTCAAATTATGTGCACAATCCACCAAAACTGGCTAATTAAGTGCTAAAATGAGGTCAGCGCCTTTCTTTCCTGAAACACAAGGCCAATGTGAGTGTGTGTTTATGATTATGTGATTCTTCCTGGTTTAAATGTTGACCAACAGGCTTGTTACCCAGTAACTGAAGCTCCAGAGAAATGCCTTATCTCCAGCGTTCTCCGACTGAAGCATTACCAAACGATACCCATGATCACAAACAGGTCTTTCTATGCTGAGTTGTGCACTATAACACACACACACATGCTTCACATCTTTCCTGTTGCTAAAATGTTTACAGGAAGAAGATCATTGTGTCATTTGTGTGTTGAAACAGAGACATGTGAACTCAAGAATGATGAAGACATCCTTATCTCTCATAGCATCATAAAGCATGTATATGAGCTTTTTCCCATGGCATCATAAAGAAGCACAAATCAGCTCACATCACAGTAAAAGCATATTGTGGCGTCAGAAGTGTGTTTAACAGAAGGGCTGGACCATCTTTTGCACAAGCTCAACTTTTAAAAAACAAATTGGCAAGAGTCCCTGTGAATACACACGTTTACTTTACTTAACTAAATGAGGACGTCTCTATTACAGTTATATATATATATATATATATATATATATATATATATATATATATATATGAAGAGTTCAGATGCAAAAGCCTCTAAGTGCCATTTGAAATTTTCTTGTAGAATGATCATTTTTATCAAGCTTGTATATTTAAGTTCAGTAATTTCACTTAAATGGCAATGATAATTACCTATTAATTGTTATTTAAGTGAAATTACTGAACTTAAATATACAAGTTTGATAAAAAAAATCATCATTAAAGTATAAAATTTCAAATGGCATTTAGAAGCTTTTGCATCTGAACTCTTCATATATTCCACAAAAACACGACATATTCAACAACTGTGATTTTAAGTCTAGAAATAAATACATTAAAAAAAATCTTTAAAAGTCTCGGACAATTCTATTTTTAGTTGTTTATATAGGCCTATAGCTATATATTCAGGAATATTTTAGAGCTCAGGAAAAGTAGAAACAAATATTATGGATTCACAATAGAAATTTACACGACTTTTAAAGATTTTAGTTTATTATTATTGTTGGTGATTAACTTAATATTTTCATTTGCTTAATTTCCAGGCTTTAACACACAACTGTTGAATTCCCTGATATGATTTACTATCATTTTTCAACATGAGGAAGACGCCAGATCGAGTGAACAAATGAAATATAACACATCACGTGCACTGTCTATCATATTTGATTATAGGACAAATATCGAAACTCTCAAACACGCATGAAATGATCAGTCTGTTGTATCATAGCATTATTCTCCAGAGAAATGCTCGAACTGTCCACAGAAATACACCCATAGTGACAATTGTCGCATTCAGAAACTGTCTTACCATACTCCGAGTTGTTTTGCTCTTCTTCCTCTCGTTTTTTTCCGCCCATCTTTTCACTTTGCGTTCATTTGTTTAAAGTAGCAACCGTGTGAATGAAGTCGAGCCGTTTCACTGCATCTGACGCGATACAGCCAGTCTCGGCGCGCGGGTTTAGTTTCAGAGCTGATGTTTGTCTGTAAATCTTTAGAGAGTAACTAAGCACTGTGTTTGATGACGACACACGACACCTGCCGCTGCGCGCACCTCTGGCTCACCTGCATGCGCGCACGCGCACGCGTCCTCTACCGGTGGTATTCAGAAACTTGTGGAGAAAAGCGAGAGTTCAGGTTTTTCTGTTAAACTATATTTTTGTCAACTATTAACGACGTTTTAAATAAAACACTCGTATATTTTTGATAGATCTTTAGTATAGTGACGCATACATAATCAAATTCAAATAATAATAGAACATAGCCTACGTAATAAAATAAATAAATAATAAAGTGTCCCTCCCTGTATAAAGGAGCGGTCACGTTTACTGTTGTTCGCTCGGCGAATATTCGATCGGTAATCTCGCATGAACACGAACGATTTCGCATCTTGTTCAGTGGTTCTCCTGAACAAGTAAAGCTGCTTGGTTTGAAAGTTTCGAAATTTTGCTTAATGTAACACACTATGAAAACGCTGTACATTATTCACATTTAACCATGTGTAATCTATATTATTACCAATATTATAGATAGCCTAACTCGTTAAACAAAAGAATTATAAAGTACAACTGGCACAGTTTCTGTTTGCAATATTATTTTATCATTAGCCTCATTTCAGCATAATTAAAGACTGGTAACCTTGAGTTGTTGATTCCTCTATAGGCTATACTGACTCTTATCAGTCATGACTCATGTATCTGTACTGACACACTTAAAGGCTGAAAATTTAGGTCAGCGCATGGAGGAAGAATATAAAATATCTGAACACACTTTCCATAAAACACCATCTACAATTCCAGGGATTTTTTTAGGCAGCGGCTATTATGTGCATTTAAAAATAGATTCCTTATATTTACATGAATTCCATAGCAATAGCTTCCTTTTATAGTGATGCTATTTACACATATTTACGTTATTAAATATTTGCCTCTTAATAAAGTCTTTTTATAAACCGTTTCTATCTGCAACTGTTACAATCACAACAAAAACTAAAAAGCATTTAGTCTTCATTTTTCCAACTTTCTCTTCGTTGAACCGGGCCTGTGAATAGTAAAGGCCCTCAGGTGTTTGTGTTTCGTAACAGAAGAGAACTAAACGTGTTCGTCTTGATTTGCGTT
>NW_024121127.1:412592-503959 GCF_016745375.1 Pimephales promelas
AATTGGCATTCCATAGTTTAAATTATATATAGAATGAATTCAATTTAATTTGAATTTAATGTAGTATATATAAACAAAAAATGAAATATCGTGCAAAAGAACCACATTAAAATTAAAAGAGAAATTGATATATTTAGACTAAATTCTATTTAATATTAACTTATAAGCTGTAGTATAAATGAAATTTTAAAGTTATCGTGTGAAAGAAGCACATTAAAATCAAAAGAGAAATTGAGCTGAGAGATGAAGTTACAGTATTTATATTATGTTTAGGCTAAATAGAATTTATATTTAGGCTAAATTCTATTTCATTTCAATTTAATGTAGTATAAATTAAATTTAAAAAGCTGTCATGTAAAGGAACCACATTAAAATGAAAAGAGAAATTGAGCTGACAAATGAATTTCTAGTTTTTACATTTTATTTCAATTCTAATTTCATTTAAATTTAATATAGTGTAAATTAAATTTAAAAGGCTGTCATGTGAAAGAACCACATTAAAATGAAAAGAGAAAATGAGCTGAGAGATGAATTTCCCGTATTTAAATTCTATTTCAATGAAATTCTAATTTCATTTAAATTTTATGTAGTGTAAATTAAATTAAAAAAAAGTTAACTTGTGAAAGAAGCACATTAAAATCAAAAGAAAAATTGAGCTGAGAGATGAAGTTACAGCATTTAAAATATATTTAGGCTAAATTCTATTTCATTTCAATTTAATGTAGTATAAATTAAATTTAAACGGCTGTCATGTGAAAGAAGCACATTAAAATGAAAAGAGATGAAGTTTCAGTATTTCACTAACATTTTTGAAACCATCATTGCTTTGATTTCTCTTGTTTGTGTAGAAGTGTGTAGAAGTGTGTAAAGACTCACAGAAGGCCAGCCAGGTGTCCCGCACCTGCAGATACACCTGCACATTGGTGGTGAAGCCCACGTTACTGAAGGTGGTGCTGGAGCCGGCCAGAGACATGTACTCATTATAACAGTACCAGATCCCTGACGGAGGATCACATGATCGTTAGCGCATGCGTTATTAATATTAGACATCAACAATATCATCCGTCGTCCCTGACTGACATTATTCATTAACCCTTCGTTAATCTTCAATTAAATCATGTGCAACCTTGACATGATTCAACATCACAGTGGATGAAGCAGCATTGCGAGATTTCATGACAGAAAATATGCATTTCTCATATCGGCATATCTGGACAAAGGCTCAGATGAACATGTCAGATATGAGATTTATCACTTGATGATGTCATAGTAGTTTAAATGTAACAAGTTCATCATTATAATTTACCGAAGGCTCCGACCGCCAGAACGCCGACGATGAGGATCCAGATCAGGATGGGTGCGGTGAAGCGCAACAGCAGGAGGAACAGGACACTGACCACCATCGCAATCACCAGACCACTGACACACACACAGAGACTTACATCACACTCAAGCCTACACACACACCAAACACTGCCACTCAAAATACTTTAAACTGCAACAAGAATGAGAGTGTGACTCTTGTTGACAAGTGAATGAATAAAGTGTTTGTTCTGAATTAATTCTGCGTGTGATTACAAGCATGAAAATATATAATTCTATAAAACTATAACAATTTATACATGAATTACATAAATGACACTTGCACAATATAAACTGTAAAAATAAATTAATAATAATAATATTGTACACAGCATTTGTGTGTGTGTGTGTGTGTGTGTGTGTGTGTGTGTATATATATATATTATATACACACAGTATAAGGGTTAAAGTCTAAAAAATATAAACACTTTTTTTTAAAATATAAAAAAAATTTGAACTGAAATAAAATAAATAATAAAATATGTTGTTTAAATGTACTAAAATAACTAAAAATAAAATAATTTGACACTTTAATTTTTGTTTTAAAAATAACAAAAATACACAACAAAACGTAAAAATTTAAAATGAAAAGATAAAATTGAAATACAATTATTTATATATATATATATACAATATTAATATTATTTAATAATATTATAATTACTATTATTAAAATTAATCACATTATTAATAATAATAATAATAATTAAATTAAAAATAAAAGTATGCATCTTGGAGTTGAAACTCAAACGTCATATTTTGAAAATGATTCAAATACATATAAAAGTACACATTTCAGTGCATAAATAACAAAATATGAAAGCGCTGCATTTGTTCGAGCTCATTGTTTTGTCTGACTCTGAACACCGCGAGTGTTTGGAGTGTGTGACGCTACACATCGGACTCACGCTACGATCCACTGCCACGACTTGGCGAAGTCCTCGAAGATCCGCAACCCGACGTCTTTGATGTTGAAGCCGTTGGTGATGTCACTGTGAACACAGAATCAGGTCAGAACAAACGCTGAGCAGAGCCACACACACACACACACACACACACGTCCCGCGGGAGAGTCGCTCTCACCTTTGTAAAGCTCAGAAGACTTTACAAAGCATTTGTGGAAGCTCACAAATGAACCTCTGAGAAGCACACACACACACACACACACACACACACACAGAGAGAGACAAACATCTACTTCTATACACACAGATTAGAAGCTCTAAACGACTACAGCTACTCGTCCTTCACCCTGCAGAGAGAGAGAGACACTGATTCGACACAGAGACAGACATATGATTGGTCCGACACACACACACACACACACACACACGTCTACTACTACACACGGACACTATCTGTCAGTGACTCACTTTGATGCTCCTCCAGCACTGGACAAGAGAGACACGCATCAGTAAACACACACACACACATATTCATCTAAACTCCACAGAAACGAGCTTAATTTGACCTAAACATCCATCCTGACTTAAAAACAACATGTAAATGAAGCGAATCCTCCACTTTGATAGTGAAACAGGTTTTATAGCAGGATTAGTGTGTGAGTCTGTAGTTTATATAGTTCACTGTATATAAACTGATCCAGTCTATAGTAATTCATCTTTCATATATTGGACAGATTGCCGCAGTGTTCAGAGTTTCACACACACGGAGATCCAGAGCTCACGGTGAGCATGAACTACACATGCAGACTTTTATTGAGATGCACAGAACATTCATTACGAATAATGTGTGTAAACTCTTGATTGAAAATTGTGTCATTTTAGTATCATTTATATATTCTAATATTTATATTAGTATTGGTATAATTGAGGATGTGTGTGTGTGTGTGTGTGTGTGTGTGTGTGTATTTACCCGGTCGCATTGACGAGTGCTGCCACAGACTGGTTTTTATCCATTCCATTCAGACTGAAGTTTGTAGGAATGTTACTGGGATTAAACGCATCTCCTCCTAAACTGGGCAAACACCGTCCCAACACTAGAGAGAGAGAGAGAGAGAGAGAGAGAGAGAGAGGATATTAACAAGAGGAAGAAATAATGTGGTTTTCAGGGTCTTCATCTTCTGTCACTCACCAGAGGACGTCGGTGTGAAGAAATAGGGACACAACTCTTTATTTATGATCTCCATAGCTGACTGAGAGAGAGACAGAGAGAGAGAGAGAGAGAGAGAGAGATCGAAATTGTAAGAAAACAACCACATTGTTCAGATTTGTCTTTATTAAAGGTATAGATCATCAAAACACACACTCACTTTATTTGCTATATTTTCTAAATGTCATACTCATTTGTTAATGAACAAGTATGCATTATTTAATTGATCTTATTATATCTCCATTCAATTATTGCATTGTTTAAAATAATGAATTTTTAGCTAACTGTGATTGTACATGAACATTTCTGAAATACATAACTTAGTTTCCTCTGATAATAAGAGATCGCTCTAAATTGTAATGTGGACTCGAGCACTTCTGTGAAGCTGCTTTGAGATGATGCGTGTGGTGAAAAGTGCATTACAAATACATGAATTGAACTCACACACACTCATACAATCACACAAACACTCACTCAAATACTCACTCACTCGCTCAAATACTCACTCACACACTCAAACACTCACTCAAATACTCAAATACTCACTCACACACTCAAATACTCACTCAAACACACACTCAAACACTTACTCACACACTCAAATACTCACTCAAACACTCAAATACTCACTCAAACACTCACTCAAATACTCACACACTCAAATACTCACTCACACACTCAAATACTCACTCACACACTCAAACACTCACACACTCAAATACTCACTCAAACACTCACTCAAATACTCACACACTCAAATACTCACTCACACACTCAAATACTCACTCAAATACTCAAATACTCACTCACACACTCAAATACTCACTCAAACACACACTCAAACACTTACTCAAATACTCACACACTCAAATACTCACTCACACACTCAAATACTCACTCAAATACTCAAATACTCACTCACACACTCAAATACTCACTCACTCACACACTCAAACACTCACTCAAATACTCAAATACTCACTCACACACTCAAATACTCACTCAAACACACACTCAAACACTTACTCACACACTCAAATACTCACTCAAACACTCAAATACTCACTCAAACACTCACTCAAATACTCACACACTCAAATACTCACTCACACACTCAAATACTCACTCAAACACTCAAACACTCAAATACTCACACACACACTCAAATACTCACTCAAACACACTCAAACACTTACTCACACACTCAAATACTCACTCAAACACTCAAATACTCACTCAAACACTCAAATACTCACTCAAACACTCACTCAAATACTCACACACTCAAATACTCACTCAAACACTCAAATACTCACACACTCACACACTCAAATACTCAAATACTCACTCACTCACACACTCAAACACTCACTCAAACACTCACTCAAACACTCACTCAAATACTCACTCAAACACTCACTCAAATACTCACTCAAACACTCAAATACTCAAATACTCACTCACTCACACACTCAAACACTCACTCAAATACTCACTCACACACTCAAATACTCAAATACTCACACACTCACACACTCAAATACTCACTCACTCACACACTCAAACACTCACTCAAACACTCACTCAAACACTCACTCAAATACTCACTCAAACACTCAAATACTCACTCAAATACTCACTCAAACACTCAAATACTCAAATACTCACTCACTCACACACTCAAACACTCACTCACTCACTCACTCAAATACTCACTCACACACTCAAACACTCACTCAAACACTCAAATACTCAAATACTCACTCACTCACACACTCAAACACTCACTCACTCACTCAAATACTCACTCAAACACTCAAATACTCAAATACTCACTCACTCACACACTCAAATACTCAAACACTCACTCAAATACTCACTCAAACACTCATTCACTCACACACTCAAATAATCACACGCACACTCACTCACTCACTCACACACACACACTCACACACTCAAACACTCACTCACTCACTATCTCTCTCTCTTTCACACACACACACACACACACACACACACACACACACACACACTCACACACACTCACTAAATTAGTGTTTTTCAGCTGGAAGGAAGGGACACAGAACTCCTGTCTGAAGTAATCGGCTGGTTTTGCGTTCGGAAGGTAGGCGAGAGGAGACAGAGCCCAGAACTCTGACGGACACGACTTCACACACACCTACAGCAGAAAACACACAACCACTGTCACACAACATTCATGGAAGCTTATTATTCACATGTTGAACAAAAGAGTATCAATATCTTGTAAAACAGACACACATTACTCGTCTGTTTTCAAACCAGAATGTCCAAATTATGAGTGTCTGAGATGTAAAAGTCTGGACATCAGATAACCAGTATAAACCAGTAAGAGGCGCTGGTGGTGTGTCTGGTACCTGTGTGGTGGGACACTGGAGACCCTGCAGAGCCGCCGCCATGATGTTGGTCGCGGTGGCGCACTTGAGGATGTCGAAATACAAGACGCTGGGTTTATCCCTGAGAGACAGACAGACGTGAGTCACACACACACACACACACACACACCGAGCCCAGAAGATCCGAGAGCGAGCGGCGGCAAAACTCACTTGTTCTGTCCGATCCCGCAGAACATTCCCGTGGAGTTTCTGGGATAAAGCACGTGACGAGGGTCTCCGTACAGCCAGGCTACAGGAATCAGACCATATCACAGCACACACACACACACACACACACGTTAACACCAGAAGAGCCAATACATGTGCGTTTATTCACTCACTTCGATTCATTAGATTACAATTAATATCCAGAAATATGATCTGATCTATCAGCACTGAACTCCGTCACACAGCCCTGAGCCGTGGTAAATCCACCGTAACTCTAATTAGCTCGAAGGAAAAGTCCTTAGACTCTAATTAGTGTTTGCTTTGGACTTCATTAGCTGTAGTTTCATCTCAGCTCATCACAGAGAGAGATTTAACGAGCTCTCACACACTAATACACAGATGTCAAAAGTAAACAATGAAGATTTACATTAGAAATGTCTGAGATCAAACACACACACACCAAAACTTTACATTACGGACGTCCAGATTATCAGAATATCAAAGCATTAAATCACAATTTAATCTAAAAAGTGGGATCTTTCGTCTTCATATTTAGTTTATTTTTCTTTATTTGTCTTTTAATGTGTTTTTTAAATAAATAAAATAAAATAAAAAATACAAAACAAAACTGAAAATAGAATAAAACAGAAAATAGAAAATAAAATAAAAAATAAAATAAAATCTTTAAAAATAAACTTAAACTTAAAATAAATAAATAAATAAATAAATAAAATATGTTTATTTGTATCTAGCGCAAAATTCAAAACTGCAGAACTTGTTCCCTTTCATGAGTCTGAATTTGAATTGAAGCGGCCACATCAACAGGAGGAGTGCATTCTGGGAAAGAAGTGTTCTTCCACACACACAGGTCAACTAAAGGTCACTTCCAAACATTCAAATTCAAACCGCAATTCTGCATTCTATTTAAAACATTCTAAATCTGGAATTTTATTTGAATTTAAAATGATAGTAAAAAAATATGTTTTACATTTGCTTTTAACATTTTTTTGTTTGTGTTCCCCACCAATTATAATCATTATATAGAGAGCTAAACAAACGTGTGGCTCATATCTGCTCTCAGTCTGCAGACATGATCTCGTGTGTTACCCATAACCCCCTGCACTCTCCAGCATTTACATACAGACGACGATTTCCATATTGCTTTCATGACAAGGTAAACATGATGTCAGTGTTCACAGACACAGAAACTTACCCAGAATGCCCACCACCATGTACCCGACGACGACCAGCATGAACAGAACACAGCATATGATGTCAGTACAGCTCCTGCACACACACAACACACACAACACATGACGGACTGAACATTATCATGTGTATTTATTTATTTATTTATTTATTGCATTGTTTGGCGTGATTTTCATGACAATAACACATTAAATGATCATTAATGTACGCAAATTAGTTAAATTAAAAAGTGTTTTACATAATTTCATTGCTGCCTTATTTTATGATGAAAAATATAAATGGAAAATATATAATAAATACAAAATGTAATTATATAAAATATATAAATATAGACTACAAAATGTAGTTATTCTATTTATACAAAAAGTAATTATTAAAAGTTTTTAAAAATCAAATAAAAATGTAATATAGAATAATTAAACTATTTTGTTTGTTTGCTCAATTAATTCTAATAAATATATACACACAAACAGACAAGTAAAATATAGTATAATAAATATGAAGTATAATAAATATAAAATAAATACAAATGTAATTAATCTATTTGTCTGTAGCCTAATTTATTTAAAAAAATGATTATTAAAAGTAAATAATAACAAAATGTTTCTGCATTTATCCACTTGCTAATTTGTTACAAGAAAATCTACAAGTAAAAAAAAAACTAAACTTGTTATAAATATAGAATCATTCCAGAATAATTCCATTCGGATTTGAAATTCCATCGTCATGAAAACAAACGCCACAAGGTAAAAACTGATTATGCCTTCAGAAACAGGCTCTTCAAGAGTGTGTGTGTGTGTTGTAGATGAGCGGAGACCTGTTGTGGATGGGGCCGCTGAACGTGGCGTCGTACTGGACCGGGGCTCCTGAAAGACAGATCGAGTGTGTTAGACTCATGATGGATCTGTCATATTTACATGATTTATTTAGTTTTCATACAGCAGGAACTACAGATGAAAAGAAGAGCAGTAATGAAAGAGAAGTGTCCGGCTTCCTCTCAGTGTTGCTTCATTTTCAATATCATTTCAATTCAAAGATGGAGTCGAACTCCAGTCGGCATTTCTGCGCTGAATTTGACTTACATTTTTATCTGTACTGTGTTGTATTATGGGTAGTTTTTGTGTGTTTAGTTATTGTAAAGATGTGGGTCGTATTTAATTGTGCTATATAAATAAATTGCCATTGCCATTACTCTTTGATCTTAAATGTTTCTTGTAATTTCCTCCAGAACACTGTACAGTGTAAAAAATTAACTTTCTTCATAAACTTAAAGTACAAGCGATGCTGTAAATGAGTGAAGGAAGCCACAACAATATAGAAAGATTTCCTCAAAGCTCCTGACCACATGATTCATGAACCACACATTCACCCACAACAGAGAAACACCAATACAGTCTCTTCTGCTCACCAAATCTGTGTTTACGTAATCACAAATACAGTAAAAATCTGAAATATTATTGCAATGTGAAATAGCTGTTTTCTATGTGAATATACAGTAAAGTGTAATTTATTCCTGTGATCAAAGCTGGATTTATCAGTCTTCAGTGTCACATGACCCTTTAGAAATCACTCTAATATGAGGATCTGATGATCAAGAAACATTTATGATTATTATCAGTGTCAAAAACAGCTTCATATTTGTGTGGAAACTGATATTTAATTTTTCTGAATTCTTTGATGAATAGAAAGTTCAAAAGAACCGCATTTATGTGAAAGTAACATTATAAATGTCTTTACTGTCACTTTTGATAAATTTAATGCGTCCTTGATGAATAAAAGTATTATTCAACTCTCATAAGACACACACACTGATATCTGATGACAACACACATCATGTCAGACCAACCAGTTTCTCAACATCTTTATGTACAATCCAGGATCATGTTACACTAAACACACACACACACTCGGTTATTTGCCTTCAGGACGCAGAACAGTATCCCTGTAAAATACTTTTATAGCATTGCGTAAAAGAAAGGGTGTGCTGTAGATTTTATAGGTTTTATAATGTGGTGTTCATTGTGTGAACCATTACAGAGGTTTACAGTAAAACACACACACACATATAAAGAGTGGAGCACAACAACAAACCTGAACTTAAATAGCAAAAAAACTGTGAACTTTGATTTCCCTGGGATGTGTGTACGAAACCTGACAAACATCAACGTCAAAAATGATTCATTAATAATGTTCTGTTCTGTTAGTCGTTAATATAATATCATTAACTTGACACAGATCAACACACATCTGATCATTGGAAAGGAAAGAATAGAATGTGGGGCGGAGACTTGGTTCTATACGGAGGTTGTTGATTGGATCGTGAGATGTGGGCGGAGGCGGAATGCAAGTGCAGTGGTTTTAAGAAAGGGGCGGGGCTTAAATGAACTAAATGATTGGCAATGTGAAGTATGTCGTTTCACAGGAAAATCGTAATAATATTTTGATCAAAAATGGACGTATTCATGGAAGAATCGTTCACAGTTAGATCAATGATGTCCATTTAGAAAATATGACGCCACTCTATCGAAGTTTAATTAAATCTCACAAAACTTCCCTTTGTGGACATTTGAAAGTCGAGGTATTATTTTATTTTAACACGCAGAACAGGTTAAGGGTTAATGTGTGGGGGAGTGTACAGAAATTATAGCTTTATAAACAATAAAAGTGTTGTTATGTCCTCCTCAGGTGTGTGTCGAACTGTGTGTGAGTCAGCTTATCTGTCAGGAAACTATTTCAAATTATGTGCACAATCCACCAAAACTGGCTAATTAAGTGCTAAAATGAGGTCAGCGCCTTTCTTTCCTGAAACACAAGGCCAATGTGAGTGTGTGTTTATGATTATGTGATTCTTCCTGGTTTAAATGTTGACCAACAGGCTTGTTACCCAGTAACTGAAGCTCCAGAGAAATGCCTTATCTCCAGCGTTCTCCGACTGAAGCATGACCAAACGATACCCATGATCACAAACAGGTCTTTCTATGCTGACTTGTGCACTAAAACACACACACACATGCTTCACATCTTTCCTGTTGCTAAAATGTTTACAGGAAGAAGAGCATTGTGTCATTTGTGTGTTGAAACAGAGGCATGTGAACTCAAGAATGATGAAGACATCCTTATCTCTCATAGCATCATAAAGCATGTATATGAGCTCTTTCCCATCATAAAGAAGCACAAATCAGCTCACATCACAGTAAAAGCATATATTCACATATTGTGGCGTCAGAAGTGTGTTTAACAGAAGGGCTGGACCATCTTTTGCACAAGCTCAACTTTTAAAAAACAAATTGGCAAGAGTCCCTGTGAATACACACGTTTACTTTACTTAACTAAATGAGGACGTCTCTATTACAGTTATATATATATATATATATATATATATATATATGAAGAGTTCAGATGCAAAAGCCTCTAAGTGCCATTTGAAATTTTCTTCTAGAATGATAATTTTTTATCAAGCTTGTATATTTAAGTTCAGTGATTTCACTTAAATGGCAATGATAATTACCTATTAATTGTTATTTAAGTGAAATTACTGAACTTAAATATACAAGTTTGATAAAAAATCATCATTAAAGTATAAAATTTCAAATGGCATTTAGAAGCTTTTGCATCTGAACTCTTCATATATTCCACAAAAACACGACATATTCAACAACTGTGATTTTTAAGTCTAGAAATAAATACATTAAATAAAAATCTTTAAAAGTCTCGGACAATTCTATTTTTAGTTGTTTATATAGGCCTATAGCTATATATTCAGGAATATTTTAGAGCTCAGGAAAAGTAGAAACAAATATTATGGATTCACAATAGAAATTTACACGACTTTTAAAGATTTTAGTTTATTATTATTGTTGGTGATTAACTTAATATTTTCATTTGCTTAATTTCCAGGCATTAACACACAACTGTTGAATTCCCTGATATGATTTACTATCATTTTTCAACTTGAGGAAGACGCCAGATCGAGGGAACACATGAAATATAACACATCACGTGCACTGTCTATCATATTTGATTATAGGACAAATATCGAAACTCTCAAACACGCATGAAATGATCAGTCTGTTGTATCATAGCATTATTCTCCAGAGAAATGCTCGAACTGTCCACAGAAATACACCCATAGTGACAATCGTCGCATTTAGAAACTGTCTTACCATACTCCGAGTTGTTTTGCTCTTCTTCCTCTCGTTTTTTTCCGCCCATCTTTTCACTTTGCGTTCATTTGTTTAAAGTAGCAACCGTGTGAATGAAGTCGAGCCGTTTCACTGCATCTGACGCGATACAGCCAGTCTCGGCGCGCGGGTTTAGTTTCAGAGCTGATGTTTGTCTGTAAATCTTTAGAGTAACTAAGCACTGTGTTTGATGACGACACACGACACCTGCCGCTGCGCGCACCTCTGGCTCACCTGCATGCGCGCACGCGCACGCGTCCTCTGCCGGTGGTATTCAGAAACTTGTGGAGAACAGCGAGAGTTCAGGTTTCTCTGTTAAACTATATTTTTTGTCAACTATTAACGACGTTTTAGATAAAACACTCGGATATTTGTGATAGATCTTTAATATAGTGACACATACATAATCAAAAATAATAATAGAACATAGCCAACGTAATAAAATAAATAAATAATAAAGTGTCCCTCCCTGTATAAAGGAGCGGTCACGTTTACTGTTGTTCGCTCGGCGAATATTCGATCGGTAATCTCGCATGAACACGAACGATTTCGCATCTTGTTCAGTGGTTCTCCTGAACAAGTAAAGCTGCTGGTTTGAAAGTTTCGAAATTTTGCTTAATGTAACACACTTTAAAAACGCTGTACGTTATTCACATTTAACCATGTGTAATCTATATTATTACCAATATTATAGATAGCCTAACTCGTTAAACAAAAGAATTATAAAGTACAACTGGCACAGTTTCTGTTTGCAATATTATTTTATCATTAGCCTCATTTCAGCATAATTAAAGACTGGTGACCTTGAGTTGTTGATTCCTCTATAGGCTATACTGACTCTTATCAGTCATGACTCATCTGTACTGACACACTTAAAGACTGAAAATTTAAGTCAGCGCATGGAGGAAGAATATAAAATATCTGAACACACTTTCCATAAAACACCATCTACAATTCCAGAGAATTTTTTTAAGCAGCGGCTATTATGTGCATTTAAAAATAGATTCCTTATATTTACATGAATTCCATAGCAATAGCTTCCTTTTATAGTGATGCTATTTACACATATTTACGTTATTAAATATTTGCCTCTTAATAAAGTCTTTTTATAAACCGTTTCTATCTGCAACTGTTACAATCACAACAAAAACAAAAAAGCATTTAGTCTTCATTTTTCCAACTTTCTCGTCGTTGAACCGGGCCTGTGAATAGTAAAGGCCCCTCAGGTGTTTGTGTTTCGTAACAGAAAGAGAACTAAACGTGTTCGTCTTGATTTGCGTTCCTTGTGTGCTCCACTTCTCCTGTACGTAGTTTGTCTGCTCAGTATCTTTATTTCTCTATGGTTTGAGAAATGTAGGGTGAGGATGCTGTTTATGTTTGTAACCCTGATTTTGTCCTGTTAACTGTTAGACAGGGAGAGAGCGGAGAGTTTATTTATTAATCTTTTTTAGGTAATATAAAGAGGTTTCTCGGTTAGTTATTTGTGTTGGCCATGCCCTCTCCTTAAGCTATTTCCCCCTATTTCTATTATTAGTTCGGTTATACTTTGTTACTTTTCGAATTGATGCCATTCTAACTTCAACAGAAAAGTGATTTTCATTGAAACCGTGGTTGTGTTGTTGATTCTGGGACAGGTTTCTTTTTCTTTCCCATCTCTGCCCCCTGATCCCTAACCCCACCCCTAATCCTACCCATCTCCACCCCCTGATCCCTAACCCCACCCCTAATCCTACAAATCTCCACCCCTGATCCCTAACCCACCCCTAAACCTACCCATCTCCGCCCCTGATCCCTAACCCACCCCTAATCCTACAAATCTCCGCCCCTGATCCCTAACCCCACCCTAAACCTACTCATCTCCGCCCCTGATCCCTAACCCCACCCCTAAACCTACCCATCTCGCCCCTGATCCCTAACCCCACCCATCTCCGCCCCCTGATCCCTAACCCACCCCTCTCTGCCCCTGATCCATAACCCCACCCCTCTCCGCCCCTGACCCATAACCCCACCCCTAATCTTATCCATGTCCGCCCCTGATCCCTAACCCTACCATCTTCGCCCCTGATCCATAACCCACCCCTAATCCTACCCATCTCCGCCCCTGTTCCCTAACCCCACCCTAATCCTACCCATCTCCGCCCCCTGATCCCTAACCCCACCCCAAATCCTACCAATCTCCGCCCCGATCCCTAACCCCACCCCTAATCCTACCCATCTCCGCCCCCTGATCCCTAACCCCACCCCTAATCCTACAAATCTCCACCTCTGATCCCTAACCCCACCCCTAAACCTACCCATATCCGCCCCTGATCCATAACCCCACCCCTAAACCTACCCATCTCCACCCCGATCCCTAACCCCACCCCTAATCCTACCCATCTCCATACCCGATCCCTAACCCCACCCCTAATCCTATCCATCTCCGCCCCTGATCCATAACCCCACCCCTAATCCTTCCCATCTCCACCCCCGATCCCTAACTCCACCCCTAATCCTATCCATCTCCGCCCCCTGATCCCTAACCCCACCCCAAATCCCACCCATCTCCACCCCTTAGATGTGGATCCAACTCCGCCCCCTGGATCTCGTGTACTGCAATGAGGTGCTACTGAAAAAAACACAAAAACAGTTCTCAGGACATGCGTTTGTTAGCCGGGATGGTCCCACTTCACATGATAATTGATGATTTTACAGTAGTAAAAGTCCAGCAATAAAGACCGAACTACTGCATTTGACTACGATGGTAAATTGTTGAAAGCGATTTCACATCGCTGGAGGAATCTTTTATGACGAGAGCAACAAAAAGTAAAAGACATTTCTGTATCAAAACAGTATTTATTAAAACAACTACACATACAAAAAAAGCTTGTGGTATTTAATGAAAAACGGAGTATTAGTGATCAGATGACTGTGATAAAATCATGTTTTTTTTGTGACTTTCCCCCTCCCGATGCGAGCCGTGTGTTGAGCGCGTCTTCCTGGTGGAGTCGTGGAAAGGCATTGGCTGATGCTGAACCGTGTCCGATGCAAGAAATGAATCATGTAAACACACAAGCGCACGTCTCTGTCTGAGAACTGTCCATCTGTCGTCACGAGTGTCCTAACAATTCATTAAATGAATCGTTTGCAGATGCAGACTTTGAGAGCCGTCCATGTGTCACACACACGCGGGGTCTTTACGAGTGTGCCAAAACCGAGAGACCGGCGTCAGTGCCCGAGTCCGCACACATCTCCAGCCGGGACAGCCGGTTCTGCTCCAGCGCGATGGCCTCCGCCGAGTGTTTGCATTTCTCCGAGCCGCACTGACAGGTGAAGTACTTGCTCTTGATGTCCCAGAAACGATCGCCATAATCAAACCTGTTAGACAGCAAACATTAGGGCTGGGTAATAAATATCGATTTCTCGATATTAATCGATTCTCATTTTTACGAACCGGTATCGATTCTTAAATCTCAAGAATCGATTAGTCATCCTGTTTCATTTGAATGAATGGGACGTTGTATCGCGGCTGCGCGCATCCAAAAAAATCGCAATAATCTTTGTCCTTTGTTACAATTGATATGAAACAAAGTCTCAATTTTCAAATTACGTCCATTTTCTTTAGAAATTCAAAAACATAAATAGCGTTTTGTCGCTGTGGCGTGAGATCGCTCTGGAGAAGCAGCAGCGCTGATCTCTCTTCCGGCTTAATAATACCAGTCACAGCGCCAAATAAACATGAATGAGCATCTGAAAGTGTGTTAAAGATCGAGTACAACTTATCCAAATCCGGATCATGACACATTGATTCACTCAATCAGCGTTTCAACCGTGGAAAGACGTCAGTTAAACAGCTTGTAATCAATGTGATCGTCATATTTACCTCAGAAAACCCACATAAACTCGTTAGTCAGCTAGAAAAAAATAACTCTAGAGAGGAGCATTTTGCTAAATATATACACCATATTACATATGCATTATAATCGCAATGTTCTTCAATATTTAATACATATTTGAATAAATCTGTCAAGTTCTTATGACAGCCACCATTTAATTGTTTATATTTCATATAATCTTCTTATTATAAAAATAAATAAAAGTGTAATTTGTAATAAGTGTTTGTATAGCTACAAAACAGTTCATTATTACCTTTATATTAGGCTAATGAAGTCTATAGGCTACAACTAGACTCCCATAGTTTACAGCATTAGTTAAGAGATTTGATTCCCTTGAGAAAAATTGCCATTTATTGTAACTGATATCCAAAATAATCAATATTGAATCGAAATCGAATCGAATTGCAAGCTTGTGAATCGAAATCGAATCGAATTGTGAAATTTAGCAAACATATCGCCAACACTTTAGTTAACATGAACTGCACTTCTTCAGCATTTATTAATCTTAGTTTATATTAATTTCAACATTTACTAATACTTTATTAAAATCCTGTAATGCACTGTGAACTATCCTGAACAAATCTGGATTTTTATTAACTAACGTTAACAAAGATTAATAAATACCGTAACAAATGTATTGCTCATGTTTAGGTCATGTTAGTTGATAATACGTTAACTAATGAACCTTATTGCCAATGGTCTGATGACACTTCAGATATTTTAAATATATCTAGTCAGTGAAAGAGTTCAAGAACATTCATCTACACTAACTCATTATTTTCAGCTTCAGAATCATGAATATTGTTATTCATAAGTCAAAGATGATTAGTTTACACACACAATGTAATATCAAATTTAGCACTTTAGTCAACAGTACACTTTCTGTTAACCCTTTACTATATGTCTTGGAGTATCGATTCGCAATAATATCGTATCGTGACATGAGGGTATCATTACACCGCTAAACTTATATACTTATAACTTGGATATAGGCAAAAAAAAATCTGAATTGAGCAAAGACCTGCAGTGTAAACAAGATCCCACACACACTCTCACCCCAGTTCCTGTCCCGTGAAGATGTCCCTGGAGCTGAAGAAGGCGATGCGAGGGAAGCGCAGGTCTTGGTGAAGCATGAACACGCGCACAGGGATGATGTTGGGGTCGCACAGGTGGTTTATAAAGCGGCTGATGTTCCCATAGTATCGGGCATCGATACAGTACACTTCCCCGTCCTGCGAAAGACAAGGGTGTCGGTTAACCACGCTGATAAAACATCTCGGAAGTGAAGCTCAAATAAATAGCGGTGCATCGATGTGAAAAATTCGGCCATTATTGATAACCGATAATATTTGAAAGCCGATAACCGATATATAGGCCGATAGATCTAAATCCACATTTTTATAGAATTTTTGAGAGCCTGATTACACAAACAAAAGTCTCATTATTAAAAGACACGTCCCAAACACTTCAACATAACTCAGTGCAGAAACCAAAATTAATTTTACACTCCCATGGACAACTTTCCATACTAAAAAAATAAAACATATTTCAAGCATCATGTTGATCAGTGCGCATCTGAGGTGTGTCAGCTGAGCTGAAGGAAATAAACCATTGTATCGGCTTTACTATATCAGCCAAATTTTCTTATCGGACCGATAACGATATTATTAAAAATGAAATATGATACCGATATGGTTGCTGATATATCGTGCACACCTCACAATTGCGACTTTATTTCTCAGAATTGTGACTTTATTTCTCAGAATTGCGACTTTATATCTCGCAATTACGACTTTATTTCTCAGAATTGTGACTTTATTTCTCAGAATTGTGACTTTATTTCTCAGAATTGCGACTTTATCTCGCAATTGCGACTTTATTTCTCAGAATTGCGACTTTATCTCACAATTGCGACTTTATTTCTCAGAATTGCGACTTTATCTCGCAATTGCGACTTTATTTCTCAGAATTGCGACTTTATATCTCGCAATTGCGACTTTATTTCTCAGAACTGCGACTTTATCTCGCAATTGCGACTTTATTTCTCAGAACTGCGACTTTATTTCTCAGAATTGCGACTTTATATCTCGCAATTGTGACTTTATTTCTCAGAATTGCGACTTTATCTCGCAATTGCAACTTTATCTCGCAATTGCGACTTTATTTCTCAGAATTGTGACTTTATTTCTCAGAATTGCGACTTTATCTCGCAATTGCAACTTTATCTCGCAATTGCGACTTTATTTCTCAGAATTGTGACTTTATTTCTCAGAATTGCGACTTTATCTCGCAATTGCAACTTTATCTCGCAATTGCGACTTTATTTCTCAGAACTGCGACTTTATCTCGCAATTGCGACTTTATTTCTCAGAACTGCGACTTTATTTCTCAGAATTGCGACTTTATATCTCGCAATTGTGACTTTATTTCTCAGAATTGCGACTTTATCTCGCAATTGCAACTTTATCTCGCAATTGCGACTTTATTTCTCAGAATTGCGACTTTATCTCGCAATTGCAACTTTATATCTCGCAATTGTGACTTTATTTCTCAGAATTGCAACTTTATCTCGCAATTGCCACTTTATTTCTCAGAATTGTGACTTTATTTCTCAGAATTGCGACTTTATCTCGCAATTGCAACTTTATCTCGCAATTGCGACTTTATTTCTCAGAATTGCGACTTTATATCTCGCAATTGCGACTTTATTTCTCAGAATTGCGACTTTATCTCGCAATTGCGACTTTATTTCTCAGAATTGCGACTTTATATCTCGCAATTGCGACTTTATTTCTCAGAACTGCGACTTTATATCTCGCAATTGCGACTTTATTTCTCAGAATTGCGACTTTATCTCGCAATTGCGACTTTATTTCTCAGAATTGCGACTTTATATCTCGCAATTGCGACTTTATTTCTCAGAACTGCGACTTTATATCTCGCAATTGCGACTTTATTTCTCAGAATTGCGACTTTATATCTCGCAATTGCGACTTTATTTCTCAGAATTGCGACTTTATCTCGCAATTGCGACTTTATTTCTCAGAATTGCGACTTTATATCTCGCAATTGCGACTTTATTTCTCAGAACTGCGACTTTATATCTCGCAATTGCGACTTTATTTCTCAGAATTGCGACTTTATCTCGCAATTGCGACTTTATTTCTCAGAATTGCGACTTTATATCTCGCAATTGCGACTTTATTTCTCAGAATTGCGACTTTATTTCTCAGAATTGCGACTTTATATCTCGCAATTGCGACTTTATTTCTCAGAATTGCGACTTTATCTCGCAATTGCAACTTTATCTCGCAATTGCGACTTTATTTCTCAGAATTGCGACTTTATATCTCGCAATTGCGACTTTATTTCTCAGAATTGAGACTATATCTCGCAATTGCGACTTTATTTCTCAGAATTGCGACTTTATCTCGCAATTGCGACTTTATTTCTCAGAATTGCAACTTTATCTCGCAATTGCGACTTTATTTCTCAGAATTGCGACTTTATCTCGCAATTACGACTTTATTTCTCAGAATTGCGACTTTATCTCGCAATTGCAACTTTATCTCGCAATTGCGACTTTATTTCTCAGAATTGCGACTTTATATCTCGCAATTGCGACTTTATTTCTCAGAACTGCGACTTTATTTCTCAGAACTGCGACTTTATCTCGCAATTGCGACTTTATTTCTCAGAATTGCGACTTTATCTCGCAATTGCGACTTTATTTCTCAGAATTGCGACTTTATCTCGCAATTGCGACTTTATTTCTCAGAATTGCGACTTTATCTCGCAATTGCAACTTTATCTCGCAATTGCGACTTTATTTCTCAGAATTGCGACTTTATATCTCGCAATTGCGACTTTATTTCTCAGAACTGCGACTTTATCTCGCAATTGCGACTTTATTTCTCAGAATTGCGACTTTATATCTTGCAATTGCGACTTTATTTCTCAGAATTGCGACTTTATCTCGCAATTGCGACTTTATCTCGCAATTGTGACTTTATTTCTCAGAATTGCGACTTTATCTCGCAATTGCGACTTTATTTCTCAGAATTGCTACTTTATATCTCGCAATACTGACTTTATTTCTTAGAATTGAGACTTTACATCTCACAATTGCGACTTTATTTCTCAGAATTGCTACTTTATATCTCGCAATACTGACTTTATTTCTTAGAATTGAGACTTTATATCTCACAATTGCGACTTTATTTCTCAGAATTGAGACTATATCTCACAACTGCGACTTTATTTCGTAGAATTGCGACTTTATATCTCACAATTGTGACTGTTTTTCAGAATTGCGACTTTATATCTTGCAATTGCGACTTCATTTCTCACAATTCTGACTTCATATCTCACAATTGTGAGATAAAAAGTTGTGCAGATAAAGTTGGACACATTCAATTTTATATAGAGCGGTGTGATTATAGTTTTGCAAGACTATAAACAAGCGAGACGCTGAGATTTGAGTGAGCTCGGGAGTGTCAATGCAAATTTGTGTCAGTGACACTCCTCTAGTAAACAGGCCTTCAGAATGAACTGAAATCAGTGTCAGGAAACCTTGTTATCCAGGTCAAACAGGTACGAATCATCCTCCCTCACGTCTGCTTCAGCGTCCGAGATCAGCTCGCCGACATACCTGCAGAAACACAACATTACAGCAGAATTAACTCCAGACGAGGAGGAGAATAACCCAGGTTTGCTTTACGCTCTTAAAGACACTTGAGGCGTTGCACGCATCCACTCACTCGCAGATGAAACTGCCTTGAGGAATATCTTGAAGCGCTCGGACGCCCCATCCCATCTTCTCCGTGCGGTAGAGCTGCAGACGCACCCTGAAACACACAGACCACGGCTCTTAAAGGGGAGAACGGACAGTTTACAACAAAATCAGGCCAAAGCGGTTCGTTTGGGAGTTTGAAACAGTTCGGCAATATGAGCCTTCCAGGAAAAAGCACCTGAATGAAAATGCAATTCTAATTTCCGCCAGTAGGTGGTGCTTATAGAAGAGCAGAAATATAGTGCTCAACACCTGTAAACAACGCAACTGCGCACTAGAAACGCCACGGGTTTGCATGTTTGACACAAACACAACATTGAATAGGGTTTAATCTCATATGAGTCATATCTCGATCCGTTTTTTAAAATGTAGACCACAGCGTTTAACACTTTCAATGGCCTTAAACTTGATCAAACTTGACCCACAGGTGTTTCTAACGACCAGCTTATGCAAAAGCGCCTCTCTGAGGTTCATTTGACATGCAAAACATTTCAATACAGCACATTTATTGTGAACACAACTCACTTGATGCCGGCTTGAACCACTCGGTTCTTGCAGGTTTTGTGGCAGGAGCAGGCCATGTTACACTCGAAGATCAGGGGCGGCTCGATTTTATTAAACTCCTGGAGAAGACGCTGATCCTGCAGGACACACACACACACGTGGCGTTACACAGGCCTCAGATCAGAGTTTCAGAGCTTCTCGTGGAGATGGGGCGATGTCTTACCTTGTCGTACCAGCAGCGGATGCTGAGCTGCCCACAGAGACAGTTACTGGAGGAGCAATCGTCCGTGCAGCTGCAGTGCTGGAACACACACACACACACACACATCAAACATCTAGAAAACCAGCTGTCAACACACAAGACAAATATGAGATCTGAGTGATACACAATATTGTCAAAGCCTTTGCTGGTGACATAACACTTCAATTATAAAGCTTTTCGCATTCATTTATTTAATAATATTATTAAATAATATCTTATTCGGACATTTTTAGAAAGGATTTGAAGACTTATTTATTTCATCAAGCTTTTGGCATTTGAGTAGGTCCGAGAACTGTGAGCGATTTGTGGGTTGATTATCTGGGTGTCATGTCTTGATTTAATTTTATTTCTCTGTGTATTATTTACTGCCTGTGGACAGCACTTTGGTCCATTTTAATGGTTTTGAAAGTGCTTTTATAAATAAAAGTTGAGTTGAGTTGAGTTGAGTAATATGTCTGTAAATTTATGAGAACAAATTATTATTTTTTGGTTGGTTCAGTCGTTAAAAGAGTCGAGAAACAGTCCGGATTATAATTACATTTGAGCGAATTCTTTGAACAGACTATTCCACTGAATCAGTTCATATAGGTGATTCAATGATTCATTTGCATCATCAATCAAAACAAAATGTGTGGGGATATTACATGATTTCAAATGTTCATTATTGTTGTTGTTTGGGGTCAGGAAGAATAATGTTTCTGAAAGAGTCCTCACCAAAGCTGCATTTATTTGATCAAAAATACAACAAAATGTCAAATATTATTACAATCTAAATCATTTGTGTTCTGTGTGAATATATAGTAAAGTATTCCTGTGATCAAAGCTGTGTCTGTGTGTGTGTGTTGTGTATTTACTGTAGTGTTGAGTGGCACCTGCAGGTGTGTGATGTTGCGGTCGATGTTCATGGTGGATGTTTCACAGTTCTCTGCGATGTATTTGTAGTCCGACGGACAGCCTTCGTCGTCCACACCGTTAACACACGGGATAGGGACGTTCTCATAACCCTGAGCCACATCACTACACACACACACACCACACACGCACAAAAAGGTGACGTTAGTGTGCACTAAAACTATAGAAAATAGCTTTTAATAATTAAAACTAAATATCACTAATGAAATAAAATAATATTAGATGACAAAACAAATGGAAATTTGGAATGTTGCCTTGGCAACTAAAATAATTTTCTTTTAAAAGTTTTACAATTACTACATTTTAAATAAAAAACAACTTAAAGATAATGTATATACATATATTTTTTTAATTAAAAATGTATACTTATTATTATGTAATTTTTTTATTATGTTTATTATGTAATTTTTTAAATTTAAATTTTAAAACCATTTATAAACTAATAATAAAAACAAAAAACAAAATTAATACAAATAAATAAATAGCTCATTCAAAGCGTTAAATGGTATATAAATTATAACAAAATTAGAAATGTTTCCATGGCAACTAACTGAAATAAATAATTTGAAGTACTAAAAGAAACTAAAACATGGATAAATTCAATAGAAATATTTAAACAACTCGATGAATTATATAATTAACTTTAACTATTTTATAATAAAAATGACAAAAGCACATATTTACGATATATGGAACATGATCTTTACTTGGATTTTTGGAATAAAAGAAAAATCGATCATTTTGACCCATACAATGTATTGTTTTTGTGACTCATGCTGGAGACACACACACACACACACTGACCTGCATATGATCCTCTCGGTGCGGACGACGCGATTGGCCACTCCGCGCCGCAGCTTGCGGTTGATCTGCAGCGCCACCCAGACGGCCGTGTCACTGCGCGCCAGCGAGAGCGGTGTGTCGCCCTCCTTGTTCACGACGTCGATGTCGGCGCCGCGAGAGAGAAACAGCCTGAAGCACAGACACGGAGTGTGTGTTAGAGGAGTGTGTGACACCAGAAACACAAGTGCCAGTTTAGGAGCCCAGTATTATGCCTGATTGAAAGCTGTTCTCGAGATTCTTAATGTAATCAAACCCCTTTAATTCATGTAATAATCTTTTAGTTTTATCCTGATAATTTATATAGTTTTAAAGTGCATTTTTAGGCATATTTTGTGAGATTGTTAAAAAAAAAATCTAGCATTTTGAGATTAAAGTCGAAACAGTCGAAACATTTCGAGATTAAAGTCGAAACATTACGAGATTAAAGTCGAAACGTTTCGAGATTAAAGTCGAAACGTTTCGAGATTAAAGTCGAAACGTTTCGAGATTA
This sequence comes from Pimephales promelas, assembly GCF_016745375.1. Next base: position 435,720 of record NW_024121127.1, read on the forward strand.
AAGTCGAAACGTTTCGAGATTAAAGTCGAAACGTTTCGAGATTAAAGTCGAAACGTTTCGAGATTAAAGTCGAAACGTTTCGAGATTAAAGTCGAAACGTTTCGAGATTAAAGTCGAAACGTTTCGAGATTAAAGTCGAAACGTTTCGAGATTAAAGTCGAAACGTTTCGAGATTAAAGTCGAAACGTTACGAGATTAAAGTCGAAACGTTACGAGATTAAAGTCGAAACGTTACGAGATTAAAGTCGAAACGTTACGAGATTAAAGTCGAAACTTTACGAGATTAAAGTCGAAACATTTCGAGATTAAAGTCGAAACATTTCGAGATTAAAGTCGAAACATTTCGAGATTAAAGTCGAAACATTTCGAGATTAAAGTCGAAACATTTCGAGATTAAAGTCGAAACATTTCGAGATTAAAGTCGAAACATTTCGAGATTAAAGTCGAAACATTTCGAGATTAAAGTCGAAACATTTCGAGATTAAAGTCGAAACATTTCGAGATTAAAGTCGAAACATTTCGAGATTAAAGTCGAAACATTTCGAGATTAAAGTCGAAACATTTCGAGATTAAAGGTGAAACATTTCGAGATTAAAGTCGAAACATTTCGAGATTAAAGTCGAAACATTACGAGATTTAAGTCGAAACATTACGAGATTAAAGTCGAAACATTTCGAGATTAAAGTCGAAACATTTCGAGATTAAAGTCGAAACATTTCGAGATTAAAGTCGAAACATTTCGAGATTAAAGTCGAAACATTGAGATTAAAGTCGAAACATTTCGAGATTAAAGTCAAAACATTACGAGATTTAAGTCGAAACATTACGAGATTAAAGTCGAAACATTACGAGATTAAAGTCGAAACATTACGAGATTAAAGTCGAAACATTACGAGATTAAAGTCGAAACATTTCGAGATTAAAGTCGAAACATTTCGAGATTAAAGTCGAAACATTTCGAGATTAAAGTCGAAACATTACGAGATTAAAGTCGAAAAATTACGAGATTAAAGTCGAAACATTTCGACTTTCATCTCGAAATGCTCGATTTTTTTACAGGTTTTTTTTTTTACGTTGTGGTTCAGGGCTTCTGTATGCATCATATTTTTTATGATCATGATTGGAGAACGAAATTGCTAAAAGTACTGCTTGTGAACTTGTAATTTAAATCTCACTCTAAAAATATTAAATCATCCTTAGCTGTGAAATTTGGCCTTTCAATAGACAAAATATCAATAGCAAAAATATCGTAGATGCTGAAAAAACATTATCGCTAATCATTTCAGATAGCTGTATGCTACGCTAAAATCTAATCTAACTAAAAAAACCCCGACTTATATAATAATGGATTGGTAATCCGATTGGTTCAAAGCTCGTTTTATGGGTAATCGCTTTAGTGCCTGATTTTATCAGACGAAATCACTATATTATCGTGAACTACGTTATAACGACCGTTAATGTCATTTACTTGTATGTTTTTTTTAGAAAATAATAGTATATAACTGAAGCTATAGATTGTGAAATTAAACATCTCGTTAGATTAGATATTAGTGTAGCATACATCTATACGAAATGATTAACGCTAACATTTTTTTCAGCATCTACGATATTTTTGCTATTGATGTTTTGTCAATCGAAAGGCCGATTTCCACAGCGTCCGGGTGATTTAATATTTTTAGACTGAGATTTAAATCACAAGCAGTTCACTCATCATTATCATAAAAATACGATACAAGCATACTTCTGTTTAAGAAATATGACATGCTAGTAATTACAAAAATATATATTTTGCCTTATTGCTTAACAATTAATAATGTCGCACAACATACCAAACACGCACTTTAACTATATAAATAATCAGGATGAAAATGTATTATTATAACAATATTTAAAGTTTGATTGATTACATTAAGAATCGCTCGAGCAGCTTTAGATCAGGGATAAGAGTGTGTGAGACGTACGTGACACAGTCGGTGAAGCTCTCGCGTGCCGCAATGTGTAGCGGCGTGTCTCCGTGAAGGTTAACACACGACAGCGGACAGCCGGCGTTCAGAACCAGCTCTGCGATCTCAGCGCTGCCCGCGAACGAGGCCCAGTGCAGACACACATTCATCTCCTGCAGACGGAGGGAGGACACACACACACACACACACACTCAATCATGACAAAAACCCTGTTTTATCCTATTAAATGAGTTAGATGAAGTCTTAAAGTCCCCCAGTGGTGAAAAACAATTTAAAAGAACCGACTTCGGCACCAAGTCGGTCCTGAAATTAAAGAGTGACGCTTTGGGCGCTGATGAGAGGGATTGTAAACACCTGATTGGCTGTTGTGCTCACACGCTCATCTGATATGTTGTCTGTGATTGGCTACAATGATCAGCGCTTGGAAAACGTGTTCTAAATATACATCAATGTATATTTAAATATACCCCGTGTGTGTGTGTGTGTGTGTGTGTAAGAGACTGGCCTTGTCCCGGAGTGTGACGTCAGCTCCTCTGTTGAGCAGAGCTCGGATCACGTCTATGTGTCGATGTTCTGCGGCCCAGATGACTGGCGTCCAGCCGCCGCTGTCCTGAAACACACACAGCTGATGTCACACACACACACTGCAGCACGAGACGGGCTAAAGCGCTCAGATACACACCTGTGCGTTCAGATCCACCTGTCCAGTGCTCAGTAACAGCAGCACCACCTCCAGGTTCCCCAGTTTAGCAGCGTGATGGAGGCCTGTGGAGCCGTCCTCTTCCTGGACACCAAACACACATCAACAACTCTCATTCACCAGTGTGTGTGTGTGTGTGTGTGTGTGTGTGTGTGTGTGTCTCACTGCATGATAGACGCAGGCTCCGCTCTGGATCAGGTATTTCACCACCTCCACATGATTGTTCACTATGGCCTCTAACAGAGGGGTCCGCAGGGTCTTATCTTGGGCGTCCACCTTAGCGCCTGCCTAAAACACATCACAAAAGCAGGAGTTTCAATGAAAAATTCCCTCAGATACAAACCGAGACAAGTCCAACAACACAGCAAGTTAATATTTCAATAATTTAACAACATTATGTCAACAACTTGTGTCGTTTAATGGTCACGTGCAGGTAAGCAAGTAAAGATTTCATATATTTCTAGGGTTTTATTTTGATTGTTTTATTTTATTTATATTTGACATTGTTTTATTTTAGTAAGAGATTTAATTTGATTGTTTCCATTTTAAATTGATGTATTTTTTCATTTTTATGATTTCATTTTTAGTAATTCTATTCATACTCCTTATTTAAAACTAGTAAATCATAAAAATGGAGAAAAGTTTTAAATAAGAGGTATGAAAAAATAAGACCCTTACTAAAAATGAAATCATACAAATTTTAAAAATTAATTAAATTACATATTTTGAAATTATTTTAAAGTTATATTTTAATTTAGCATTGTTTTATTGTTTTTATACGTATTGTTTTGATTATAAAATATTGTATTTTATTATTTTTAGTAAGGGTTTTATTTTGATTGCTCTTTTTTAAAATAATTTATTTTTCCATTTTTACGATTTAATTAATTATTACTTTGTTTTTTAAGTTAAGTATTTTAAGTTTACATTTTATGGTTTAATGTTTAGAAAGGCTTGTATTTTAATTGTTGTTATTTAAAAAATATTCAATTTTCTATTTAAATAAGAGCAATCAAAATAAAACCCAAACCAAAAATAAGAGAATAAAATTGCTAAATTAAAATCCATCATTTTAAAATAAAAGCAATGCTTAGAAAAAAATGCTAAATTAAAATACGTCATTTTAAAATAAAAGCAATGCTTAGAAAAAAATGCTAAATTAAAATACGTCATTTTAAATAAAAACAATCATTCTAAGGTAATAAAAACATAACGGTTCATTATGTAAGGTTTTTACACATCACTGAAAACATAGTTATGTATATTGCATTTGTCACCAGATCCTTCTAAATGCACCTTTAAGTAATGATTAGCTTTTTATAAACCCTCTGGGGACCAAGGTGTTTTGACATGCCCTGACATTTGTAATTTTTTTTTTTAGTTGCTTATAAACATATTAATGGCACAGGTGAAATTACACTATTTAGCACAAACAGGGCTACCATAATATGTGAGCAACATGTATGTACATGTTTGTATTTTTGAGAGAATATTGTTTATGCGTGGTTATTGAAAAAACTAAAAATGAACGTTTCTGGAATAAGGCCACAAAAGACATACTAAATATGTGTCCACAAGACTTTTGACAAATGGCTGTTGTCCATAGATTTTTCCATAATTGTCTTTATAAAGTATATAGTCAAAAAGTGAGCTGGTATGACCAGCCATACCGCCGAGCCCAGAGTGTTATACCCTGATTTCCAGAATCATCCCCATCTGATGAATGTAACGTCCACGAGTGAATGTTAGCGTGCAGTGGATGTTCAGGAGTCGCTGACGTGCAGCAGATCTCACCTGTACGAGCAGGTAACACACCTCCAGAAATCCTCTCTGAGCCGCAGCATGAAGAGCACAGCGTCGGTTCTGAGAGTCCGACTGATACGACGGGTCGATGCCCTCCACTGACGGACACACAGAGACAACATCAGCGCTGATGATGCAGCTGAACAGGTGTGTGTGAGACATGGACACGGGTTCACAGGTGTGTGTAAGACATGGACACAGGGTTCACAGGTACGTACTGAGCATGAGCAGAACTCGCTGAGCTTCACCCTGTTTGGCTGCGGGATAGAGCTGACGTGGATGAAACCGCAGCTTCTTCCTCCTGACCAACCAGAAAGAGCCAAACAAATCACATGACGATGACATTCAGCCCCACTGTGTTAAGAGTGGCATCCATTCTGCACAGTATATTTAAATTTTGCATATTTATTATTTAATTATTACAAAATGTTTTATTTGTATTTATTTTATTCTAAAATTATGTATTTTAATTGTGCATTTTTATGATTTAATTAATTATAAGTATTTTATTTTGATTGGTTTTATTTCAAAATTATGTATTGTAATTTTGCATTTTTAGGATATAAATAATTGGTTACAAAGTATTTTATTTTGAATGTTTTTATATTAAAATTATACATTTTCATTGATGTTTTCATTTTGATTAGATTTATTTTATTTTAAAATGATACATTTTAATTGTGTGCATTTTATGATTTAATTCATTATTGCCAAGACAGTGTCTTTTTATTTTTTTATATTAAAATTATGTTTTCATTTTGCATGTTCATAATTTAATGAATTATTATATATTTCATTTAGTATTTTATTTCAATATTTTTTTCATTACAAAGCAGATTTAGCATTTTTATGATTTAATTCGTTATGATTAAGAATTTTGTTTCAATTGGTTTTTTTAATAACATATTTTAATTTAGCATTTTTATAATTGAATTATTTCATTATTTCAAAATGATATATTTTAATTTAGTCTTTTTGTTATTTAATTAATTATTACTGAGCATTTTAATTGGACTGTATTTATTTAAAAAAATAATTTTAAAAAAATATGTAAAATTATGTATTTGAATTTCTTAATTTGTTCTTAAACTGATATAATTATATAAACATGATAATTAAATGTAAATAAATAAAATCAAATATAAATAATATGAAATATATATATTTATATATTGGTTAATATTGGATACATATATATATATATATATATATTTATTTAATAACTATTTTAAATATAATATATATTTAATGTATGAATGTGGTCACCTCTCGGTGTCCTGTGTGAGAATGGCTCTCTGTAGCGCCGCCCTCTTGTCTCCAGGTGGAAGTGCGCTGGGACAGACTGGCTTCCCATTGGGTAAGACGAGCGACGGTCCCACACTGTCAACACCACCGTCGCCGAGGGCAACCACATCCTCCACCCCGCCCCCTCCTGGAGTCTCATTGGCTGGCTGAGGTTGAAGCTCCACCCCATTTCTTACATCTCCACGACAGCGCATCCTCGCACTGTGTAAACCAGACAGCAAAGACAATTTTCAATCCAATATTTGTTCATGTGAAATTATTTTATTTGAAAAACTTCATTTTTACAATCAAAGAACAAAAAAAAGTGTGAGAACAGAGGAAAATAAAGAGAGCACTCACTTGACCGGCTCTCCGCTCCTCTTGTCGTTGAGCGCGCGCGCCGTGGCCTCGAGTGCCGCCGGGAGCAGGGAGGGGGTGGCGGTGGTGGACGACACACTGGAGCCTGTAGAGTGCGCTGTGGGGGGAATGTTGACCTCACGCGCCTCTGAAGCATCTTCCCCACAGTGAGGACAGAACAACAGGCCGACGCCCACTCCTCCACGGCTCCGCCCACTGCCCAGCACCGACACACAGCCTCGGTGGAACCGGTGAGCGATGCGGACGTCGGGACAGCACTCCAGAAACGTTCCCTGTGCCGGGAGAAGAGTGTGAGGAGGACGAAGAGCTTTTGTATTTTACGCAAGTAAGCTGATGAAAATTTTATATATTAAATTTAATATATTTATACATATATATATATATATATATATATATATATATATGTGTGTGTGTGTGTGTGTATAAATATATATATACACACACACACAAAATACTTCAAATGTAAATAAATACATAATTACAAGATAAAATCATTATTGAATATTTTTTTTTAAATCATTAAAAAAAGTAATAAATACATACAGAAACTACCAATACAAATAAAATATATAAAATAAATAATACTAAATCAAACAAATATATAAAAACAAATAAATAAATTGTTGTATCTAGAAATAAATAAAAAAAGATGTATAAATGTATTTCTTTATTCATTTGAACTTTAGGTTAGACTTTTCCCCCATAAAAAACTAATAATTACTAAAATCATAAAACGGAAAATTAGAATAGATATTTTTTATGAATTTTTTTCGAGTCATTTCGTTCGTTGAATTAATCAAATGACTTGAAAAAATGAACGAGTTCGAACAGGAGAGTCACGAACACGCATCACAGAACAGAGCAAGGCGAGCATTTGAGCTTATAAAACTTAAACTTTGTTATTTATTTATTAAATGAGCGATCGTTTCGCTTGATAAGACCCTTATTCATCGTCTGGAATCGTTTAAAGCCCTTTGAACAGTTTGTAGTTTGCACTGAAACTGTCTTTTGGACCTTGAACCGTTTGGTCCCCATTGAAGTCCATTATATGGAGAAAATCCTGGAATGTTTTCATCAAAAACCTTCATTTCTTTTCAACTGAAGAACGAAAGACATAAACATCTTGGATGACATGGGGGCGAGTAAATTATCAGCAAAAGTTGTTTTTAAAAGTGAACTCCTCCTTTGATAGCTAGAAGAGGATGTGTGCGGCGCGGGACACTCACGGAGAGGCAGAAGTATCCGCAGCCGGGACAGCAGTGGTGTTTGACCATGTGTGAGCGGTGCGTCTCGCACAACACCACCAGAGACACACGGCTGGACGGCCGCATCGTCTCCCCCTTCACGATCACATTGGTGCAGCCCACCAGCTGAAACACACAGAGCGGCTTTAGTTACACTGCACACACTCACCCTACACAAATCTGTCTATCTATACAAGCAGCATTTACACACAAACCTGCTTATTTAGCCATTTTACTGATAACTTACAAGCGCTTAAAGAAATGTGAGGTTTTAAAATGATGGCGTGTGCTTTTGTTGAAGCCACCAGTCTGCATTACTTTTTATTTACTAATATATATTCAATTCACATTTATTTTTATAGCGCTTTAGTTTTCACAATACGCATTTCAAAGCAGCTTTTATTTACAAACTGTTATGTTAGATGTGAGAAAGCACTAGTTAAGATATAACTAATTTTTATAAATATTTGATAAAAATCATTGCAATGCATTGTGGGATTGTAGTTCTTTTCCTCATTACAATGTTAACTTTCACACACAGTGTTTTTGTCTGCTATTTTTTGCTTCAGATTGAAATGTGTATTGTTGTGTGCCCCGTCAAAGGCTCCTGGATAATACGTGTGACCTTTAACCCCGGCTCACCTCTCCGTTGATGCTCTCGATGGCCATGCAGGTCCGGCCGGAGCGAGAGCTGAACCCGTCGACCCGCGGCGCCTCCATCCGACAGCTGCACAGAGGAAGCTCCTCCAGACGCTCCGTTTCTGCGTCACTCCCGTCTGCACACACACACACACACAGGCTTTATTTTTCAATGATTTGCCCATAAATGCAGCACAATGCGAGGCGCGCTATATTACAGCACATCTGAGTTATGCACAATACCAATTCAAATGATTTAAAAACAATAAAAGATTTATAAAAAAAATAAAAAGTGATTTTTTTTTTAATTGATTTACTCAACGGCTCAAAAATACAGAAAAAACAGTGAAATTTTACAATTTAACATTTTAATATTGTACAAAACTGTAATATTGTGAGAAAATTTACTGATGCTGAAAATTGATTTTTGTTGGCATGAATAAATTACATTTTAACGTATATTCACCGAAATTTCATCCGAATTTTTACTGCATGCTTGATCAAATAAACGCAGCCCTGGTGAGCAGAAGAGACTGCTTTACTAGAAGCAGTGATTGATGGGAGTGTGTGAGGACACACACCTGCGTCTGGAGAGAGAGAGAGGCTGTGGGCGGCCGAGATGTCCAGCGAGTCCAGAGGAACCTCAGTGTATTCGGCCGCTGCAGACGCAGATTCACCTGTCAAACACACACAGCTGCTCACATCCACACACACACACTCGTCATCATCCTCAAGTGTGTGTGTGTCTCACCTTTCTCTGCCTCGGGCTCTGCAGCGGGGGGTCTCTCTCGCCCTTTCCCCTTCCCCTGACGCTTCCAGGGCGTCTCGTCTCTATCTGGTTTCTTATAAGCGAGGGGCTGATCGGATCCTGAGCTCTGACACACACACACACACACACATTACCTTCACACTTCATTAACCAGCAAACAACTGATCTTATCAGCATCAGTTGATACTGTTGCTTCTTATGTCAGTTTATAAGTAAACAATGGAATGTATTTGTTAATGTTTTACAACTGCACTGTAAAATAAAATAAATATTTCATAAGTATATTAATTGTTATATGTCGCATTAGTAAAATTACAATACTTGTGTCTTAATATCTTCACTTGCAAGAAGCTTTTATAATTACATGCATAAAAAATATTCTGTCAATATTGTGTACAATTTCTTTTTTTATTTAGAGTTCACATATTTTGACAAATTAATTGTAATGAGTTTTCCACACATACAAAAAAAAAAACCATCAAATTTTTCCAGGCATTCAAGATTATTGGAAAATGATTGTATATATTTTACAACAATTACACATTTAACTCCAGACAATAAGGCCTTATTATTCACCTGACAAATATATAAATACAAATATAAATACATTCTATACAAATACAAATATATATATATATATATTGTAATAATTACTTTTTTATTTGAAATTTTCTAGACATTTTATATATTTGTTTATTACAGTTAATGCCTCATTTATTAGCAGTTTTTATTATATTTTTAGGCTTAATTTATATCATATATACACATATATATGAAGAGTTCAGATGCAAAAGCCTCTAAATGCCGTTTGAAATTTTCTTCTTTAATGATGATTTTTATCAAACTTGTATATTTAAGTTCAGTAATTTCACTTGAATGGCAATGATAATTACCTATTAATTGTTATTTAAGTGAAATTACTGAAGTTAAATATACAAGTTTGATAAAAATCATCATTAAAGAAGAAAATTTCAAATGGCATTTAGAGGCTTTTGCATCTGAACTCTTCATATATATATATATATATATATATATATATATATATATAAATGTTTTAATATTTCATTTTTTTAAATGAAATTTAAGGCCTAATTTATTAGTATTTTTCTTTTTTTAATTTCCATGACTTTTTAATCTTTTTAATCATTTCAATAAAATATGTTTTCACTTCCTTTTTTTATTTAAGAAGTTTTATTATTTTACTTTTAAAAATGATATATTTAAAACCTAATTTATTAGATGTTTTCTTTTTTAATTCCCATGACTGTTTAGGTTTGAATTAAAAAAAATTATAATAAAAAATACTTTTTATTTATTTTTTTTACGTTTATTATTTTTTATTTTTTGGTTACATTTCCATGACTTTCTCAGGCCTGGAATTCACATTTTATTCCCTTATATTTCGAGGTTTCCATAATCCTGCTCTTGCATCTGTTTCAAACATCCAGAAACTGTGTGAAAGTAAGGGTCACTCACATGATCCGACAGATGCCCCGCCTCCAGCGCCTCTTCTGCCATCCCATCATCTGACTACAAAATAAGAGCACGAGAGTGTCAGATCTCAGCAGCGATGGATGGGTCTCTGTGGTCATGTGACTCACCTTGCTGTCCGAGTAAATCAGATCGTCTCCAGAGTAACTGTTGTAGAGCAGGTGGAAATCTTCCTCATCCGCCTCTTCATCCAGATCCTCCAGCCAACCACTGGGATGCTCTTTAGTTGCCGTGGCGACCGGCTCCACCTTCCCCATCCCTGGAGACGCCGTCAGAGGAGGCTGGGGAAAACAAACACTCAGGTATCCATACACAGGGCAGTGCAAAAATTAATTGAGATTAATCGCATCCAAAATAAAAGTCTGTGTTTACATAATACATTTGTGTGTGCTGTATATAATTATTTTGTATATATAAATACCTATGCATGCATGAATATATTTAAGAATTATTTGCACTTAAATTTTGTATATATATATATATATATATAAATACATAATCTATATTATATAAATATAAATATTTTATATATGAATAACACCTTTTCTTAAATATATACATGCATGTGTGTGTATTTATATATACAAAATAATTATATACAGCACACACAAATATATTATGAAAACACAGACTTTTATTTTGGATGCGATTAATCGCAATTAATTTTTGCAGAGCCCTAGTATATATTTATATGCTAATATTACACTAAATGCCATAAAATCTGAGCACAATAGAATAAAATAGATTTTTTTATTATTCATATTGCTATTATCATTTTATAAAATCAACAATCAATTCCAGCCGTGACGTGGAAACATTATATACATTAAACATTATATCTGCCTCACGTTGTGTTTTAGAGCACAAATTAACCAACCATGTCAGAAAGTCACACACACACACACACTCTCACCTCCGTCTGCGGCCGCGCCACTTTCTCAGGAGTTCCTGCATCCGACTCCACACACACTTTACGCTTCTTCACAACTACACACACAGAGAGAAACACTCCTGCAACTATTCACACGTCCAAATAAACGACGCATGAATATGATCATGCCAGATTTATGACCTGCGTCCGCGTCTGCCTTCCCGCCGCTCGTGCTGTTCTCAGGCGTAGCGTGTGCCAGCGACTCTATAGACTTAATCTGCTCAGAAACACAAGAGAGTTATCATTTTATTAATAAATCTACGTGATTTCACCGTGAATGTGTGTTCATAGCAAGAACCTGCGGGAAGGGAGGTCTGTTCATGGTCTTGCGCGCGCGGTGGACTTTAGGTGGAGGACTGGCTGAAGACAGAGAGGATGAAGGAGCCGTCTTACTGCCAGGGCCGCAGACGCTCATCTTCGCTCGCCCAGACGCTGGCGACGACGTGGAGGGAGACGAGCTTTTACTGCCTGTGGAGAGACACACAACTCACTCATTATCTGTCTGGGGTTTCACGGCTCGTTACGCTTCGTCTACACGACAACGTTAGCTAAAAACTGAGACGTTTTTCCTTTGAGATTTCCACGTACTGTAGGACGATTCACCAAAACGGCTAAAAGCGCTGTATTCTGCTGTCGGGCCACTAGATGGCGACGAAACACTGTAGACTGAACACGTAATACGCATTAGCATGACTCCATCGTCTTCAGAGGTTCGTTTGGGATCGTTTTCAAAAACTTGCACTTTGAAACCGGTTTTCACAATTTTTCAGGCGCCCAAAACGGATTTTTTTCCTACTATAGAAGTCAATGGGACCAGAAACGGTCTGGTTACTGATTTTATTATAATAAATATAATATAATAAATATGTCTAATATCAGAAAATCGGCTGTATGGATTCGAAAACGGTAAAACTCTGGGGGAGTTGTCCAAAAAAAGTGGAGTATCTCTTTAATGTTGTTTATGTGTGTATGTGGTGTGTTTAATACGCTTTTTTTCATGTGTAAGTTAATAAATGGACAGCATTGCTGAGTATTTCCTCCTTAAAACTGCAGTGAACCAAAGACAGTCTCAAACACACGCTTTGGTGTTTCTGACGTCACAAACCACCTTGTAACCAATCAGATCAACGCGTGTTCGTCAACCAGTGGATCTCTGAGTGGAGGCGGGGCTCATTTGCATATTCATAGAACCGTGCATACTAAATGAGGCGAGGGTGTCGAGTTACACTCAAGCTATTTTAAACCTGAAGAACATTTTTTTTTTTCAAGAAAAAACTTTAAATATGTAATTTTGATGATCAAATTTGAGTTATGGAATAAAATGATTCCTTCCTTAAAAAAAATAAGATGCAATTACCACTATAACCTGTAGATGGCAGCAGGTGCACTAACTGACCCCCTAATATATGGAAGAAAGTAAATTACAAAGTAAGAACATCAAAAGTGATACATGTTTTTAAGTTAGTTACTCATAAAAATTGAGTTGTGCTAACTAGTTTCAACACAATTCATTCATTACTGAATGGCAGTCACATACGGTTTACTATATAGTAGGGAAATATGTGATTTTGGATGTATCCGAAGACTGTCGCGTAAAGCAGCCCAGTGTGTGTGTGATCAGCACCCGTGCACGACTCACCTGTGTGTGTTTTAGTGGACGCGACAGGACGCGCTTCATCCGGACGTCCCGTCAGATCATCCATGGGTTTTCCCTTTACAGGAGGAGCCGGATCTGCTAACAGGACACAAACACCATTACAATAGAGCAGATCCAGGAATATTAGCCATTATTATATAAACAATTTAGACTCTTTTTAGAATAATTTTTACTTCAAATGCTTTAATCTTGAATTTCCCATAAAGATGTGATAATGTGCAGCATAAATTATAGAAATCCTGAAGCCTTTTTTATTTCTCATATAAAAATGTGTGTGTGAGTGAGTGTGAATGAGAGTAATTGAGGATGTGAGTATGTTTTTGAGTGTGTGTGTGAGTGAGTGTGTGTCCAGCAGAAGAAACAACTTCATAGTGAGTAAATGATGAGAAAATTTTCATTTTTGAAAAATCCCTTTAATGTCCGATGATATACACCTGTACAATTGTACAATAAAATGGTAAAATCAGCCATTTGGACAGATCTAAACTGTGAAACCTGTTTGAAGGCCTGGTATAATCTGCTGCCTAATCAAACTAATGCTAATACAGAAAATAGTGTCCAATCACAGATATATACTGCGCATCTCTACTAATGAAACACTGATTTAAAGGAGTGACAGCCTCACCTTCATGCTTGGATTGAGGAGAGCTCTCATCTGATGGGGTCTGGAGGAAAACCAACAAATCACACTGTTAAACATGACTTATACTCATCAATATCCACACAGACGGGTTCTAGCTTACAAAACCCTTCTGTTGTGATTGTGTTTTGATTGCAAATTAACTGATAATCAGAGGTCATAAACTTCACATGCATATTTTAGCGGCACTAAAAATATAACACCGTTTATGTAAACAACAGCTGACAGGATCAATGCAGATGTGCAATTAATCACAGAATGTGTGCACGTTACAGTGATGGACTAAACACAAACACTAACGTTAGATGCTGCAACAGACGCAGCATGTGGAAACCATTGAATGAAAGCGTAGTTATATCCTCCATTAGGGAATACACATTCATAACACAACCTTAGCTGTGCAAATGCACGACTGTAATTACGCATGCACATGTAAATGTGTGTTTTATTGTGTGTTGTGTTTCTCACCTCGAGCGCGCGCTCAGCTGCCGACATGTTGCCGGATGCGCTTGAGGGGAACCGGAGCGCGCGCACCCGCCACTTTTGCTAACATAAAAGTCTGGTTCATTCATTCAAATACTACTTTTTATTTACACAATAATTTATGTAAGACTTTGCGATTTGTTTCTCGTTTCTATAAAGTGTTATCACGGAATGTTTCCTCACGTCAGAAGTTTATTAAACAACGAACACGTTTCAATAAAATCAATTTATTCGTGGGACACTTTTACACACAAACGCGCGTTTCCAAAACGCACAAAAAATTAAAAATTAATCTAAATGGTCTTCGTTTCCTGTTTACACTTCTGGGCTTCGGTCTATACATTTTTATCATACAAATAATATATCATTTTTTGTTTACTTCTCATCTATTAATTAATGCTGTGTTTTAGGAGATATACAGTACTTCTGTATCATATACCACACAATTCCTCAACTACACAATTAGCTGGCATATAAAATATATATTTTTTATTATACGCTGCATTCATGCTCTAGTACTAGGCGTTCATTTCTGTAAACATTTTCAGATTTATGCCGGGTTTTTTTTTTTTTTGACACATGAAGAAAATATTGAGTATTGAGTATTGAGTTTAATATAATATTGAAATATTGAGTTTTTTTCACATTACCCATTCATGACCCCAAAGACCAGAAGTGTAAACATTTTTTACATACCTTCAGAACAACCGAATCAAGCCCAGTTTTATTTGTGTGTATAGATAGATAATGTATGAAAAGTCACAAAATCTTATTCCACTGAGATGAAGGGAACCTTTTTTATTAAGTAAAAGTCGATTGGGGTCGGATATAGACCCCATGGCCCGATTGAGGACTATTTATTTATTTTTCAACGACTTTTATTTTATAATATTGTGGAGCGGAAGTGCAGAATCGGACTATGTTGTTGGGTGTGTGATGCCAGTAACCGAAACTTCCTGATTGTCGCGCCTCACCTGACGAAACTGGAGCAATAATTTACACTAAAACTAAATTGTTCCGCTCATTTGTACAACACATAAACCTTACATCACTACATCAACTAATCTGTGTGTAAGCAGAGACAGAACTCATCATTTAAAGCTCAGTCACGCGCTGCTGGAGGAGCCACACAACACGGTGAGGTTTTGTATTATAATTTTCTTTAAACTGGCTTTGCATTTTATCCACAAATGTAGATCTTCAGGTCTCCCCTCAGTTTGTAGTTTCAAGAATAAGTTGGTACGATATCTAACAGCCCTGTCAAATATTAATAATTAAAATTTTGTTGAATTTCGGTTATAAATATATTATAATATTATAATCAATCATGTATACATGGTTGTTTTTTTTATGTTATTATTTATTCTTTTAAGACTTTCTGGATATTTTATATTTAATTTTATTTATTCAGGGTGTGTGTGTGTATATATATATATATGTGGCCATATTTGTCCATGATAAAAGTGCATCTATCCATCATAAAACTGCAAAGAAGTATGTCATATACTAAGATGGCTTCAGGGTGAGTAAAACATGGGATAATTTAAATTTTTATATGAATTCTCCCTTTAAATGGGAGGAAACCCATCTGCAAAATGTGTGTGAGCCTACATGTGTTCACGTTTGTGTTTCTGTCTCTGGAGGATGATGTGGGAGCTTCCCGTCGGGAAGGATGAAGAGTTCCCCAGCTAACCGCAGTCGGGACATCGAGCGCCAGGCCGGATACCTGCGCCCGGAGCACTGCACCCCCCCGCCTCCGCGCTCAAACTCCCCCCACGACATGTGGTTCATCCGGGACGGCTGCGGCATCGTGTGCGGCGTGATCACGTGGATGCTGGTCTTCTACGCCGAGTTCGTGGTCGTCTTCGTGATGCTGCTGCCGGCGAAGAACCTGGCGTACAGCATCTTTAACGGTGTTGTGTTTAACGGGCTCGCTTTCCTCGCGCTGGCGTCACACTTCAGGGCCATGTGCACCGACCCGGTGAGTTGCCCAGGCCCGTTCACCAGGGTTGCCAAATCTCACTCAATGGAGCCAATCCTCACGCTCTCACACCACACCCCTGATTTCTCACGCTGAAGTGTCAACCAATGCACAGCTGCACTACTTCCTGAACTTAAGCCAGCTCCTTGTTTCCTGTCTGCCATTATTGGCCGAACTTGATTAATTCAGGTGTGTCTGATTTTTGTTGCCATGACTACTGAGGTCAGGCACACCTGGATTAATCAATTTGGAACTGGCTTAAGTTCAGGAAGTAGTGCATCTGTTCATAAGGTCAAATGCCTGAACGATGAGTTTATCTATAGATCTACCTGTTGTGCCACTCGTGATCGACTAGTTTTACCGCAAATTATCCCGTAATCTAGAGCGAGTGTGCATGCAAGACAGATATTGTGTTCTGAACCGTGCACGTGCGCTACGGAGAGGTGAGCGAGCGAGAGACCATGCGTGTATCAGTTTAATAATAAATAAATCAATTATTAAATTAAAAATGATTGTAGGGCTGCACAATTTGGCCCAAAATACATCAATATGACTTTAATAATAATAATAATAACAATAATATTAATTACTAAATAAAAATTGCAGTATTTATTGTAAAATAAAAAAGTATTTCAGTAAGGATTATAATAATTAAAATGTATAAAATGACAACACTAATGTTTGTAAACTGATGTGTGATGGTTTGTTTGGAGTGTGTGGGTTTGACCCGTTCCTCTTCCTGTGGTTTAGGGAGCCGTTCCGAAGGGAAACGCCACGAAAGAGTTCATCGAGAGTCTGCAGCTCAAGCCGGGTCAGGTGGTGTACAAGTGTCCCAAATGCTGCAGCATCAAGCCTGATAGAGCACATCACTGCAGGTGACAACACACACACACACACAGCATCAATAACTACGTACTATTCACATCTGTGACCTTAAGCTCAGAGAGAGTTTCCCGTGTTTTCTCCGTCTAGTGTGTGTAAGCGCTGCATCAAGAAGATGGACCATCACTGCCCCTGGGTCAACAACTGTGTGGGAGAGAACAACCAAAAATACTTTGTGCTTTTCACTGTGAGTTTCATCACAACTACTCACAAAACACACCAGTTTAAATCATTATGAGTTTTGGGCCATGGTCGTCACGGTACTAAAAAGTCAGAAGTCGTATAAAAGAAGAACGTATGAAGAGTTCAGATGCAAAAGCCTCTAAATGCCATTTGAAATTTTCTTCTTTAATGATGATTTTTATCAAGCTTGTATATTTCAGTTCAGTGATTTCACTTAAATGGCAATGATAATTACCTATTAATTGTTATTTAAGTGAAATTACTGAACTTAAATATACAAGTTTGATAAAAAATCATCATTAAAGAAGAAAATTTCAAATGGCATTTAGAGGCTTTTGCATCTGAACTCTTCGTATAAAAATAAAATTCAAAATATTAATAGCATATAAATAATCTGTACTGTTTCCTCTCTCGTCTCCAGATGTACATTGCTTTGATTTCCCTTCATGCTCTGATGATGGTTGCTTTACATTTTGTCTTCTGTTTCGAAGAAGACTGGGCAAGTGAGTGCTGCTCAATGATTGGCTGTTTGCGTTGTAACGGAGCGCTCTGATTCGTCCACGAATTGATCGTTCCTGTTTCCTGTCCGCAGAGTGCAGTTCCTTCTCTCCTCCGGCGACCGTCATCCTCCTCATCCTCTTGAGTTTCGAGGGTCTGCTCTTCCTCATCTTCACCTCTGTGATGTTCGGGACGCAGGTGCACTCCATCTGCAACGACGAGACCGTAAGTGACACTTAACTTGGGTATATAGTAGGGCTGGGTAATAAATATCGATTTCTCGATATTAATCGATTCTCATTTTTACGAACCGATATCGATTCTTAAATCTCAAGAATCGATTAGTCATCCTGTTTCATTTGAATGAATGGGACATTGTTTTGCGGCTGCGCGCATCCAAAAAAAATCGCAATAATCTTTGTCCTTTGTTACTATTGATATGAAACAAAGTCTCAATTTTCAAATTTCGTCCATTCTCTTTAGAAATTCAAAATCATAAATAGCGTTTTGTCGCTGTGGCGTGAGATCGCTCTGGAGAAGCAGCAGCGCTGATCTCTCTTCCGGGTTAATAATACCAGTCACAGCGCCAAATAAACATGAATGAGCATCTGAAAGTGTGTTAAAAGATATGTTTCTGTTTTCATTTGAATAAAATTTAAGTCACATTTGTAATTTTTAGTGTTTTTTTTTAAGAGGTTTGTTTTTTTATTCGTTATTTTACTCACTTAAGTACGTCAAGTTAAACTAAATAAAAATGATAAATGTTTAGGTTTTATTTTATTTAAAGTAACAAAAATCACATTTAAAATAACCCTGATTTTTTTAACCCATTGATCATGTGACCATTGAATCATGACGTCATCTTCCAATGAGATCCACGAATCTCGTATTAATTTGTGAATATGACACAGATATCAGTCTATGATATGAGAAGAAGACTGAAATAACTGTGTTTCGCAGGGAATCGAGCAGCTGAAGAAAGAAGAGCGAAGATGGGCCAAAAGGTCCAAGTGGATGAACATGAAGGTGGTGTTCGGTCACCCGCTCTCTCTCTCCTGGCTCAGTCCGTTCGCTCGGCCGGATCACGGGAAAGCCAATCTCTACCAGTACGTGGTGTGAGACGCCGACCCGTCGAGCACAACCTCCACACACACACACACACCTCTCTGCTCTTTAACTCGGTCTGTCCTGAAGGATCTCAGTGTTTAGTGGCTTCTTCACGCTCAGAGACTCTCGGTCATGACACTGTGACCCACATCATGAGATGTTCGAGGCCTTCACCATGACAGCTGAAGAGTTTCTCATGGATCTCCGGATTTGATTGACAGGTGCCGTTATTATAAACAGAAATGCCTGTTCTTTAAGAGAACGCTCGCTCGAGGAATCTGTCGTTGCCAAATTTGATTTCATTACGAGGAATCTTCTGACGGTTTTTCCTTTCATCATTTGCATAACACTAATCACTAGCGCACGTCTGCAAAATCCTCTTATTTTCTTTGCTTTGTGACTATTTTCATGATAATTAAAGCGTTTAAGCCTTAGATTTACATTTTTAATTTTGGTGATTCTCCTCATTTTTACTGGATTACATTTAAAAAAACATACATGCAATAAAAGCTCAATATATATATATATAATACACATTTATATACAATTCTTTGCATTTTAATTTTTTAGTAATCTTAAAAATGTTGATTCATCTTGCCTGATTCTGTTGATTTTGGGGTGAAATATGACAGTTAATGGAACGTCCTCATGAACACAGTCGCTCTTTCCCGGCGTAGAGATAGCGGTGCGACTAACACACCATCTGCAACACTTCTATGGGCGCTGGTGCTCATGGGTTCAGTGTTGGATGTGAGCTTGATCTTCCTGAATCCAGACGGCTGCTGTCTTCGTCCCTCAGGTTCACATGATGAAATCAATCCTGTTTCTCCTCCAAATCCAGCTTAGACCATCACATATTCATCTCGTCTCCAGAGACTGACAGCTGTAGACAGGGCTTTCTCTCTGTCTCGAGCACAACTACGGTCAGGAAAGTTTACGACTGAGGTGTTGATCAGTATTCATTAAAGTTCTTCATAATCACTGCTGTTCAACGATTCTATTTTTTTAAATTTTCTTTGCACAATCTTTTGCCTGTCTTAAATCTGTGCTTTATGTTGTGCATGTATTTTAAATATATACTGTACATATAAAATGGTCCATAGCACTATACAAAATAAAGTACATTCAAAATAGAAGAAAAAAAAATGACTACACATTCAAAATTACATCTCTATAATAAGGAAAATAACTATATCTCCGGTTTCATTTTATGAAGTTAACATTTACGGAACATTTGCTGTAAATATGGTCATTGCTACGTTATGTGAGCAGTCTATTTCCCTCCTAAATCATTCATTTACATGCACAGCGTAATTATTTATATTTTATGTTGGTTGTCATGGTTCCTGAACGGGCCACCACGGCAGACATCGCGTGATCACGGTAGGCTAATGCCTGAATCGCAATATCACGGGAATCAATAACCTAATACAGCCCAGTTGTGCTATAAACATCATGAGACGTCCATCATCAGATGAATGACACGGAAAAGTTAAGTTAGAGCCGCTAAAACCAGTGCTACTACCGATGCGAACATGAACACAGGCTTTTTCCTCCAAAAATATAGCCTAAAACGTATCTATGTTGACACCCTGCTTCTCAAAATGCAATCTGTCACGTAGTAACGACTACGGCAAATCAGCTGTTCTCCCGTAACGTTAGTAGACGGTTGCGGAGTAGCAGTTTGTCGCGCGTGCGCAATAGAACGCCAGAATACGTACAACCGGCACATCCGGGAACTTAACTGTCAATTTTGTCCCCGCCCCCTTTTGGGGGAAACAAACTAGACTCCCCATAGACTTCAATACAAAATAACGGCAAAAACCAACGTCCGTACACAGCAGACAGGCATAAATAACTTAAGAAATCACTTAAAATATGTCAAGTAATTATATGTCCACCCTGCCTGCCATAGAGCATGCTATGAAAGATAATTTTTTTATGCCCGTAATCAACTAGCCCAGGCTACCTGACATCATCATCATAAATTCATAATATATACATAAAGGTTTTTTACTTTAAAAAACGAAATAAAATCATTCAGGGGCTTACCTGGTGACTCGATGAGGTACAATTAAATATCCGGGTGAGACACCTCTGGCCACTGGGTGGGGTTGTTACACCAATTTGACGCTGGGGGAATAAAGGGACATGTTTTTAAATTGGCCAAATTAAGTTTGTGTATGTATCTTTCACGCTCTATGGCTGGCAGGGTGGACATATAATTACTCGACAAGTTTTATATAAGTGATTTCTTAAGTCATTCTATGACGCAGCGCCGGT
Source organism: Pimephales promelas (assembly GCF_016745375.1). The sequence continues at coordinate 456,637 of NW_024121127.1, forward strand.
TGTGCGTATTACAGTAATCTTTGCCTTCCACCGTACTCCCCTTTCCTAAACCCCATTGAGGAATTCTCCTCCTCCTACTGGCGGTGGAAGGAATACGCCAACCTTACACCAGGGTAAATCTGCATGCCATGGGACGTGCCTGTGGTAACTTAAGTGTGGATACTTAGGTGTGCCAGCCAGGGTTTTCCCCCGTTGCCTGACCTGTGTCCTGTGGTGTGGATGAAGTGCTGTGGAGACATGATGCTGTGGCTGAGTAATGCACTTATTTGTATATTTTTGTAATTTATTTTTACATGGGCTTACTGTACACAAGTGGCAAACGCATAAGATTTCGGTTTGGTTTTATAAGTGCTACATGTAAATGCACAAGATTTCGGTTTTGTCTTTTTTTGTACAAGAGCTAAATGCACAGGGTTTTTTTTTGTTTTTCGACGTGCATTTAGCCTATAAACATGCATTTTCTTTATAGAGGTCGCAATAGTCTGGCTTATTTCTCACTCGAGTCTAAGTGCGCTTCGAGGTAAGAACAGTTAATTTTACTTCTGATTCCCAGCACAGACGCGGTTATCTTTAAACCTTTCGAGTTGCTTAAATCTCATTCATTATTAAGCCGAAAAATTAAGACTTCTCACACCAACATAATATGTCTCTCTAATATTAGGCTATGCCATTTCTTTAGTAAAGCATGTCAAACGAACTAAAGTCAAAAGCACGGCTTTTTGTGTTTTAATGAGTATATCTGTTGCGCGCACTTTGCTCAGGCGATCAGATCATGATCAGGAGTTTCCCGCGTCTCTGAGCGACTCAGTAACACTCAATCTCTGCATCATCATGTGCTTTCAGCTTTGCCTGGCTTTGGGTTTGGGAACGGGCACCAGTTACGCATTTTCACATCCGCATAATTTAAAAAAATAATAATAAAAAGTCCACAGATGATCCAGCAGATTTGTAAAGAGACGCGTTCCAAAGTTTTTTCAGGACGTTCGGCTTTCATGAAAAGTCAAGTAGACTAGTGTTTTCTTTGCACTGGTTCAATCTGCTCGTTCTGTGAGTGCAAAAAGATCTGTTAGATGTCATCTGAGCAAAGATTATTGATGATCCAGAGACTAATTTTTCAAAACTGTGCAATAAACTTAGTTTCCTTCAGAGTAGTTTGAACTGAGCTTAGCATTTTTGCCTTTCTTTTTAAGAACATTTTTTTCTTAAATCAAGATACAAGCAAAGTGACATAAGAAAAAAAAAATGAAAAGTTTAAAAAAGAACAAATTTCTGGGTTCAGAATACTACATTTTAATTCAAAGGGAAAATAAGTATTTTTTTTTTTGACCCACTTGGCAGATTCTAGTTTTATGAAAAAATAAAGAGGAACAAAATCGTAAATGCTTGTGTTTTTGATGCTTCCTCTTTCCATGCCATTATCGGGACTTTATTATGAACAATACACAGGACTATAGGTACAGAGATCAAAAATATTGATTCTGATGTTTACATTCAATTTTGTGATTCTTCCAAATCAGACCTTTTTTTGTGTAGTGAAAAATGAAAAATAGTCTCCTTATTAGATTGGCAAAAAACACAAGACTCTTCTAGTTTGTTTTAAATCTTCTTAACGTAGGCTATCTTTAACAGGATAAATTTGATGCCAAATTTTAAATGAAACTTCTTTTACTTTATTATTAATACAGTATTTATGAATAGTGTTGACCTTTTTCCAATTTAAATCAACCATGGTTGAACACCAAAAAATTTTTTGCAGCAGGTGGAACTGAGCACGAAATTTGATTTCTAATATATTTATTTCATTTAATATATTTATTGCATTTTTTCTTTGTAATGTCTTCAATGATCCTACTCATTTCTAATTTAAAATGTTAAGTAATGAATTGTTAAGTTTCCAGTAACTGGAAGTATAATTCTCAGAAAAAACAATTGCTGCGTACATTTTGATAAGTATACGTTTATGATCAGTAAACACAGATCTTATCTTCAAGGTCAATAGAAACAAATGAGCCAAAAAATCTATGAGTGACAGCAAAGACAGACTTCTATTGCTCCAAGTATACATACATTCGCTACGATTTGTTCCTTTCACGCCAAACATCCATAGACGCAAACATGTATTTTTAAGTTCACAATTTATGTTTGCAGGTTCTGGAGGCCATCTATCCAAGTTATCATCAAATACTGTATTAAAATCACCTCCCCAATTAGCTAGCTTCTGAAAACTTCTGAAAAGTCGACAGATTCCATTCTCCACATTTTTAAAGGAAGTCCGATTTCTAATTGTGTCATTGGTGCCATTACGAATTGTTTCTGCTCTAACTCACATAGTGAAATAATTAATCTTCCTGAAACATCTTTTTCACCATGTAGAATTTGACCCTTTAAAATAACCACGCCTGCTGGTCGATTAATACCATTCGAAAACCACATTTCACTCCCACATTGGCTCTTCCAAAAAGATTAATCGTCTTGAGTTTCTTGAATAAAATAAAAGTCTGAATGTTTAGCTCTGCAGTAGCCTACAAAAAAAACTTTCCTTCTAAGTAAATCTCTTAAACCTCTGGCATTGACAGAACAAACATAAAGAGACATCAAATAAAAAAAAACAAAAAACAAATTACTAGCTAAACTTTAGTTTAACTTTAGCGTTTTCTATAGGCAACAATCTTCTTGCAAAACTAAATAGAACATTTGCATAAACCATCCTCTATTCACATTTGGGTTAAATAGCTTCACACTTTGGAGTTTTTATCAAACTCTAAACCTATGGCGTCGTTCACACCCGACGCGGAGCGACAGTTTCGGCGTCTCTATTTTTTTCCGCGAGCCGCGAATGATCCGCGTCAATTCCGGCAGGAAGTTACAAGAAACACTCGACCATCCGTTCAATTGTCAAAATATAAGTCATTTTCAAATTAAAATACCGCGAGTGACAAATGCAAACACAAAAACAAACAGGCAAACAACGAGAGAGAGAGAGGGGCAGGCAGGTGTTGATAAGTGTGTGTCTCGACAACTGATTAATAAAATAAGTGTACAAGCTTCTTGGTTACAGAAACATGGTGTATATTATGAGGTTATTTACTTACCCATGATGTAAAAAAGTAGCTCTGAATAAACAACAACTGAGCAGAAGCACTTGTCGACCTCCGCGGTGTGAACATGCACGACCAATTCGTACGAGTGATTAAAAAGTGGCTGGCTAATTCGTACGACCTCACTCGTGTCTAAACCCACGTGATGGTTAGGTTTAGGGGCGGGGTCAGGGGTAGGTCATTCGTACGAATTCATACGAATTGGCCAATTCGTAAATGTACGATTTAGCAAAATCGTACTAATTTGTACGAGTGAGGTCGTATGAATTGTTAGGAATCAGCCACCTCGTAGAGATCGGGTTGACAGGCAGGTGCCAGACCACGAGTGATTTTCCCTTCAGCGTTCGGTGTGAGGTGTATGAATGAATATATCCTCATGCTTTCACTTTTCTTTAGCATGGTCCTCCACTTCCATTCCTCCAGTGCGGACATCTGGTTGGAACATAAAAGGCTTAACATTTTCAGAAATGTTGTTGTCTGAGTGAGTTAATTGGAACTACTAACACACGAGCTCTGGAAGCTCCGCCCCCTGCGACGGTAACAGCAGCTCATTTGCATTTAAAGGGGCACACAAAACTGTGCGTTTTTACTGACACGCAAAAAGGGAAAATATAAAAAATATCTGTAGGGTATTTGACGCTAAATCTTCACATACACTCTGGGGACATCTTGTGAAAAGGGCATTATACCACACCTTTAACTCACCTCCTCCTCCTCACTTTGATAGTTTTATCTAAATCACTGGTTCGACACAAATGATTCGCAGATGTTTTGAAGTTTTGTCAAACGTGTTTCGAAAGCAAACACAAGTTGTTTGTGTTTTATGTGTTCCTCAGAGAGACATTACATCCAATACAAGTTTACAGTGCTGACCAAAACAGACTCGTTTCCTGCAGAACCTCCTGAAACCAGAGACTGGTACCTACAGTAGATCTGCTGCACACACTGACAAAGTGCACACCATCTGCATACTGTTCTTGTGAGTTTAGATGTTAAGAGAGAAGCATTAATCAACATATTTCCTTATGCAATTACAGAGGTGTCATTTATCATTAGTCAATAAATATACGTTTGTGTGTGTTGTTCTGTGATTGTAGATCATGTTCTTCAGAGAATATCTGGCTGTAAACTGGATGATGGATCAGTGATTCCGACTGTCTTTAATTATTTTGGATTAGATGGAGCAGATTTTATGTCCTTTAATTATGACACTATGCAGTGGATTGATAACAGCCCGAATGCCAAAGAAACCAAAATGAAACGGGAGTAACTTTTGAGTCTTAAGTAACTGTGTTCATGTGTTGAACCTGGTGCAGTTTAGGTTTGATTGATATCAGTCATTTCCCTCAGCTCATTTGAATACAGCATGTGTCCGATAGTCAAAGGAGATTAAATATTCTTTCAACAACAACAGCAAAAACTGTAGTTAGAATAAATAGCGGATGAGGAGCCGTATCCTGCACCCAGAACCAGGTCACGTCATGTCTGCCAAGCCTGAGTCTCTTCACGTCATGTCTGCTAAGCCTTCCCAGGTGAAAAAGATGTACAATTAAGTGTATTAAAAATGCATTACATTATATTTGTATTGTATTAAAAACATATTTAAGTACATTTTTAACACACTTAATTGTACGTCTTTTTCACCATGGGTTAGTCTGGGGCCACGTCATGCTTTTATTTTATGTTTTGTTATGTTTAGATAAACTGCAATATATTTGCACTGCACTGTTTATATAAACTCCAGCAGAACTGAATTGTGTTGTATAATGACACTATTGTCTTAGAGCTGTAATTATTTTGCTCAATAACAGGAAGCTGCTTTTAAACAGAAGCTGCTCAAGAGGAAGACATTTAGGAATTGTCAAGCGAGAGTTCATGTTTCTCATTACAGGATGCAAAACATTTCAGACATAAGAGACATGACATGATTGTGTAACTGTTAACCCATGGAGGTTGTCTTTTACATTTAACCTCGTCCACTAGGAGCAGAATAGTGAACACACACACACACAAGAATGATTTTATTTAGTTTTTTATGTTTTTGCTCTTTTCTAAGCGATGCACAGCAAGGTAAGAAAAAAAAAAGCTTTTTTAATTTCCATATGCAGCACTTCCTTCTGATCGACAGATACGTAAACAATTGGAGTTTGTTTTCAGGATATATTGTACATGTTGTTGTTTTTTAGCACACTTCACCTATATATCATTTTACAAATTGCGTTGTCTTTTATTGTGATTCTACTTTGTTCTTTATAAATACATTTTAGTTGTTCACGTGTTTCCATTGCTTCGTTCCTCAGAGAAACACTTCCTCCATTACAAGTTTACAGTCCTGACCAGAACACACACATTCCCCGAGTTCAGTGGTGTGTGTGTCTATGACGACAGACGCATCAAACACTTCAGTAATGAAGAACGAGTTTGGATAAAAGAGAGTGCACACGACTGGACAAATACACTTGAGGAACCGGCTGACTCAAAAGACTTTATCATACGTCAGATCAGGACTCTGTCGGACTGCACACACTCGCTGTGTCCTGGTGAGATTCATGCTTTACTCTTATTATCAGACATTATATTATTTACTGTGAGTTTCTCATGATCTGTGATTGTAGGTCATGTTCTTCAGAGAATAATTGGCTGTGAACTGGAGAAACTTCCTGACGGATCAGTGAATCTGACTGTCTTTGATGATTATGGATTTGATGGAGAAGATCTTATATCCTTTGATTATGACACCGCGCAGTGGATTGATAAAACCCCCAAAGCCAAAGAAACTAAAATGAAATGGGATTTTCAAACAGAACGAAACCAGTTTATCAAAAATTATCTGAAGACCTGCACTGACTGGATCTCAACGCTTCACAACACAAAACAGAGTAAGATCTACCAGTTTTGCCACATAACTCACGACCAATTCGTACGAGTGATTCAAAAGTGGCTAATTCGTACTAATTCATTCGACCTCACTCGTATGAATTTGTACGATTTGTCTAAACCCACGTGACGGTTATGTTTAGGGGCGGGGTCAGGGGTAGGTCATTCGTACGAATTAATACGAATTGGCTAATTCGTAAAATATGTACGAGTGAGGTAGTACGAATTGTTACAAATTAGCCATGCACCTCGTAAAATTCGTACGAATTCCTGTGAGATCGGGTTGGGTTTTCTCTACACTTTTAGATGTAATCGTGTCTTTGTGTTTATTAGTGCAGAACCAGTGTGGCGTGTAAACGAGTTAGGCTTGGCAAATCAATGGATGTTCATCTGGATGATTTTCAGTTGGTATTAGATCCACCAACTAGTTAGCAGATGTTATTAAAGACTAATTCTCATTACTTGCCGATTTCTTTGGAACAAAACCCTAGATTTTTAACAGCACAGCAACATGAGAAAACTCAATTCTTTGTAAATGTTTGTTTGCTAATTGCATTATGATTTCCTTCTCCAGTTCCTCCACATGTTCACGCTTTTGTGCCGAAACTTTCTGATGATGGCGGTGAGCTGCTTCTGACCTGTCTAGCCACTGGTTTCTACCCCAGAGATGTTGAGATGAACATTAGATTGAACAGAATTAATCTTGAGGATCAAACATCTTCTGGAATCAGAGCAAATCATGATGAAACCTTTCAGAAGAGAATCAGCGTGAAGATCGACAGAAACCATGAAGGATCTTACGACTGTCTGGTCACTCACAGCGGTCTGACTCAATCACGACCGGTTGTAACAGTGTGGAGTAAATATCAACATGCATTTTGTTGTGATTATGATTTAAATTGTATATATATGAAGATTGAATACTAATCAGTATCTGTGGAAAGAAGAGAAGTGTTGATGTTTTCAATAATCAAATGGGCCATGAAATGTTTTTGTTTGTTTTTTTATCCTCAATTTCACCGTCACAAACACTTTGACACGAGATTTGGAAGCACCAGCATGTTTAGAGCAATTGAGAAAAATAAACTTGCATTTAGTGGGATCTTTTGGAAGGATATCCTGATAGAAAACTGGGCAATGAGCTTTGAGATCTAAAACGTGCAGTATAACGTCTTCTGTGTTTAAATATCTATAACAATTTAGTGCAATTAAAATTCTGTAATTATTTCTTTTCTTCCTTCTGCAGATAGAAGATATATTGGCAGTGAAACCGGATGTCAGTGTCTTCTAGTAGTTGGAGCGGCTCTAGCTCTCATTGTGATTGGTTGCTGCATCCAAAAAAAGATGGCGAGTTATTCAAAATGATCTTTGCTTTAAATCTCTTGTTTTTAAAAAAATATTCTTTCAAAAAGATATTTTAAAAAAAACGAATTCACTGTTTTTATTGTGTATAATCTTCTGTATCTTTCCTAGGTCAGATACACAGCGAGTGAGAGTGTTTTACACACGCGAAAGCCTCAGGATCACATCAGTTGTCCTAAAAGTGTTCGTAAGAGATGCATTTGAAGTGTTAAGCGGCAAAAAGATCAACGTGACAGTCTTACACTCTTCAGGAACTCAGTCATACAATGCTTTCTTAAAATAGAGACATTAACTGTATGTATGCCACACATTGTAGAATTCAAACCGTGTTTTGTCCGAGTCATTGCCGTTGTATCTCTGTCATACTAAGATAGGCCTTTGCTGTGCATTCCTCACTGTATAGAGCTTCTGTTTGCTGGTTATAGTCCAATACATATCTACTGTAAGTGTTATTATTGTGATTGTGATCCACTTTCAGAAGTTAAAGTCCTTCCTTTCAAATGGCTTTTTTAAAATCCGGTCTGGAGACTTTTTTCTTCTCTGTAAAACATGTTGAATCAGGTTTGGGAAGCTTGCTGTCTGTGTGTTTTTATTTTTTGGGGTGATTTTTAGTATATTCGTAACATTTACGACTCATGATTATCTATCGTGATAGAGGTATCCTGTAACCCGGATAATCATGATCATGGTGTAAAAATCCCAACGTCATGGATTTGATTCCCATGATCAAATGTAGCCTATAGATTTGAATGCGATATGAGTGTATGGTATGCATAAATGTGCACAATAGCTTGTTAAATGTGCAATATAATATAATGTATTGCAGTCCTATTAGATAAAATATTCTAAACTAAAATGTGATTAATGGCCATGAAATGCGCCTGTTTCAATAATCAATTACAATAAATGTAATAAAGAAAATACATGTAAGATCATAAGAAGAGATATTTGATATTGGGGCAAAGATGGACAGTCTAAATCATTTACATCATTTACAAACATATGTTACTAAATTACCAATTTGAGCAATTAAGTGACAAACACAACATATATCAGACTATAATCCACACATTGAATTTAAAATACAGTTTGTATCATTTATTTTATATTTTCTGCTGTGATTAGAGAAATAATTATGGTGCAAAATTATTTGTAAATACTATTTTCTGCACAAGGGTCAGAGAATTTTTTTTAATATAATATACATTTTTATATAGTGTTCATTTTTATAAGTGTTTCAAGTGTTCATGAAGACTACAGGTTGAATTTATGTAATGATCTTTGTTATAAATCTTGTCAGTTTATTTGTCTGTGTGTTTTAAGTATTCATTTTTCATGTTTTAATCTGTATTGTTGCATAGGCTGCCTGTGTGTCCCTATAGTGCTGCTGTTCATATGATCGTGATAACCATAGAAATATAAAGGCTATATGTATAAAAAGCTTTATGTATATAAAGGCTAGATGTGTTACGGCGGAGTTTCCATCGTCATCACCGGCGGCCATCTTGTCACAGACAAGCTGATGTAAGATGAGTGGTCAACACGAACACAAATACTCTTATCTCGTTGAAATCTTGACGGATTTACAAACGGTTTGGTTTCTTATAAACGTTATTAACGTGTCGTGGCTATATTATTTATTTATACACTTTTTATTAATAAGTATGCAGTGTCATAACTACATCTCTGACGTTTATAACAAAACAAACCGTTTGAAAATCGGTTGAAAATTGAGGAAGTTATGGTCATTTAAATAGTACATGTACCATTAACACAATGTTACGAGTGAGCGAGCTGCCTGTGACAAGATGGCCGCCAGGTGCAGACGTCGACCTCCATTGGCCAGCAGCGTGGACGACATATCTAGCCTTTATATATAAACACTAGGCATTGCAACACTGTTATCACCATATATATATATATATATATATATATATATATATATATATATGTAACGGTCATACTGTGTTTCAGCAATAAAGAAACCTGATCCAAGTGATTGTCCGTGGTGATGTGTAGCAGCAACAGTAGAATGGAGTGACCCGTCACATATATATATATATATATATGGTGATAACAGTGTTGGCAATGCCATAGTGTGATTCCCAGAGAATACATGATCAAATGTAGATGCAGCTTCAAGTATCTTTGATAAAAGTGTCTGACAAATGTATAAATTTGCCTCTGTGGACTAGCTATGTGTTGTGTTCAGTGTGCAATAAAATAAATACATGTCTTGAACTAGATCGAGTGCTAATATTCACCAATATCAATCATTTGTTTCAGTTCATAAAAGCAGCGAAAACATACTTAAAAAAAACCGAATGTAGCCTAACATGATCTTAAAGTGTGTGAGTTCACTAAACAGCTGCAAAAGTACAAGAATCTTCATCAGATGATGATGATGATGATGTTGTTGTTTAAATGAGAAAACGAAAGTGTTTAAAAGCTTGTCCTTCGGCACAGTGACTCAGCAGCACTAGAGACGCTGGCCTTTAAATGACACATATAAACAGTAGTAAAATGGTTCGCACGTTTAAAAACAGTTTCTTTATAGTTTTTTTTATGGTTTGGCTTATATTTCACCCTTTTCTATGCGATGGGGATCAAGAGGAGCACAAAGGTAAGAACAGTAGTTTTACTTCTGCTATTATAGCCCCAGCAAACACACGGAACGTTATATTTAGCTACATATAGCCTATATACATATTTTCTATAGCTACATTTAGAAAACTTTACTGGATCAGCGAGACGTTCTTGGGAACCAAAAACTATAACATTCCTGAACGTAAAATTGTTAGCTGAGTATACTAAATCTGTGAATTAATTACTAGGCTATATTACGTTAGGCTACTATTATTATTATTTATTCGCGTAAGCCCATCAACACGGGTTCGTTCAGTAGCCTACAGTGGTAGTCCATTAGTGCGCTGAAGTGATGATGGCTATGACTGATGACGGGGAATCTTATCTGTCGACAACCACTCCGCAGTGCATCATGGGCACAGGAGGCGCACTTCATTTGATACGCATTAAGTTAATACCTGTTAACGGTAATGCATTAGCTGACCACTTTTGTGCTGCTCGGATCACTGAAAAGCATCTTAATGCAAACGTAAACAGCTTCTCTTGGGATGTGTGGGTTGTGTAAGTGCCTTGCAGTGATGGGACTGTTGATACTCAATGTGTCACACACTGTAGCCAATGCGGATCGAAATCACAATACCACCTGATCGATGACGTTTGAAGCCTCCGGACTGATTTTGTTTTCATTATCATTATAATAATAATAAAAACGGTCCATAAAAAGCGAAATGATTATGGAGGACGCATTATCCCTATAACATAATTTATATTTTCTAAACAGAACACCCTAAATATATTTGTAGTACATTTACATTATGATCACATACTTGAATAACTTGTATTATAGATCAATATGTGAATCTGTTGACTAGGCTACACATGACACAAGTTGTGTTCTCATTGGCTAATTGGTTTAATGATATTTGAGAGAACTGTATCGATCCCACACTTGTAGGGATAGTAGGGAAAAGTGTATACTTATATTAGTTATAATGCTTTTTGACTTTGCCTACTCAGTTTGTGTAAATCTACTTAGGGTTCATAGAATTTATTTTTTCCAACAGTAATGTCCCACATGTCTAATACAATGTGGTTTTGCTGTACTTTTTTTCTTGATATACCCCGAGACGAGAGAACGGAAGTGAAATGTGACAACATGCCCCATAACTTATGGGGGTTCACTGCATGCGAGTTGTTCATTGTAACATCACCATAGATTAAAATTCTATCTGATCTAATCAAAATACAAGACAAACTAAAATATATTTCAATAAAATACAATTATTAACTTTTTTATATATATATATATATATATATATATATATATATATATATATATATATAAAATAATGGCATTTTTCATTATTAAAAAAAAAAATTATTTGGTTTGATGAAATACCACTTGCATGATGTATTTCCTCAGTTTGGCCCATAGTAGGCGTAAAGACCGCAAGTGTGTGTAGAACTTTTGATTACTCGATTGGACACACTTATAGTCTTGCAAAAAAAAAGTGTTTACAGGGCTTTTTTAAAATTTATTTATTTATTTCAATAGCTATTGATGTATTTATTTTATTTTTAAGAATATGAAGAACATTTATTTATTTATTTGTTAATTTCATTATGATTTTGTTTCTGTGTGCCAGGTTCTCCAGATGTTTGCTAGTAAATCTCCTGATGATTACAGTAAACTGCTTTCATTTTTGAGTGAAGTGCAGAATGGCCTTTATACAGTAACACTGCTTCTGCATTACATATGAAACTATATGCAAGTCAGTGCTATTAATATTGCTTTCCACAAACAATTAAAGTGCTTTAATTCACTCCACCATGTGGAATGCATATGATGTGTTTATTCTGCAGACAGAAGCAGTGTTGGCGGAGAAACAGAGTCTCGATGGTGTTTTATAGCAGGAGTATTAGCTCTGCTCGCAGCTCTAGGGATATTGTGTTGGCTTTGTTTTAAAGTGCAAAAGGTGAGATGTCCAACATGATCATTATCTTGTTTTGAAACAGTTTAAAATACATCTTAAAATGCACGAATCAGGGATGGACAGATTGATAGCAGAAACATCTGAACGAATAGAAATTTTGATTTTGTAATTTGATGATGATTTTCATTATTTGTTTAAAATGACTCTATGGTAAGATTAATGCATTAACGTCTTGAATCCTGCATAACTGTCACGTCCCACAGGGGGGGGGGGGGGGGCGCTTGCCATTATATTTTTAAAACAATAATATCTTAGAAAAGACCTTAATTTTGACAAAATTATATATCATTTGAAAGCTTACAATCTCTAGTTTCCATATTTGGTGACTGATTTTCAAAATAAATTACACAGGAGCCGTAATTTATCAATTTGCAACAAGAATATTTTCATACTCATGAAGCGTGTTTAGACCTTTATTTTGAAATAGCAATGAACATGAAAAATCTTGAAAAATTTGTTTGTTTTCATGCCAAGAGTTCAAAAGATTGCATCCATTAAATTATTTTAGAAAAAAAGGTCTGAAAATGTTTTAAATATTACGAAAAAAAAAAAAAATCACCATTTGTGATGTGGCATAAGCTATAACTCACGCGCATGTGTGTACTTTTTGTTTCTTAGAGGTTGAATTCATATCAAAATCTGCCAAACTTCCCATACTACTTCTGAATAGGATTTCTACTTCATAAATTGTATGAAAATTGTGAAAATAATGGTTCATATCACTCAAAACACATATGGAAAATGAGGTCGGGTCAAGATGGCGCCGTGTTAACAGCAACTTTATTACGCTCTAATCCTTTATTATGTGCTGTGCTTAAGGCTTGAACTTCTATGCTTAATTTTCTATATAACTTGTAGTGGAATCTTAACACATCCTTTTAAGTCTGTTTTAACATTTATTGGGACCCTCCTTGCGTTTATTTTAATTAGTTTTTTTTCTACGCCTGTGTGAAGTAAGCTTGCGCCGTTGATACTACCATGGAAGAAAACATGGATTTAGCCTCTGTTGAGGCTTCTGCAAACAACGAAAATCTAAAGGTACACAACTACTCAAGACGTCTTGAAGATACTTTTGGGGGCCTTCCCGACACTCCTAGTAAGTCCCCTGCTCTGAAGAAACCTCGTTCTATTGCCTCCGACTCGGTCTCTAATTCTGTGCTGCTAGCGGCGATCGAAAAGGTTAGCAAGCTACAAGAAGAGTCTTTGGTAAAACTGCATTCAGTCGAGGCATCGGTGAAAGATAACACTGCTTCGATCTGTAACCTCACCTGCTCGCTTGAATCTATTAACAAGCAGGTGGAGGACGTGACGGATAAGGTGCTTTCTCTGCAAGCTAAAGTTGTGAAGCTGGAAAAGGAAAATAAAGCTCTTAATGAGAAATGCAGCGGTTTGGACAGTTACAAGCGCAGATGGAACCTCCGTGTAGCCGGGATACCTGAGCACGAGGGGGAAAACGTCAAAATGGTCGTCATTGAGCTGTTCAGGAACCTTTCTCCACACTCCGCGGAGAAACTGCAGGACATGGTCGACATCGCGCATCGGCTTGGTCCTAAGTCTGGAAACACCACTCCGCGACGGATCATCGTTCAGTTTTTATCCCGCACTTGCCGAGATGCAATTTGGGCGGAAGCAAAACGTTCTGAGCTGTTGAAACAGAAGAAAATTCGGATCTTGGAAGATCTTACGCAGGAAGACAAAGAAGCGAGAAACAAACTTTGGCCACTCGTTGAAAAGGCAAGAAAGGAAGGAAAGAAAGCTGGGTTTAACGGGCCCGTTGCCTTCATTAACGGGAAGAGAATTTCTGTTTACGATATTTAATATGCCCCTTATTTTGTATTTTGCGAAATGGGAAGGTGAAGTGTTTTTTGTTTTTTGTTTTTTTGGGTCCATAACGGAGTGTGTTGACTTTCCTAATTGATTTGGGAGTTCGAGCCTTATAAGCTCCGCATATCTTCTAAGAAGCATATTTAGTTTCTTCTGTACTTGTTCTGACAGTCGTATTAGGCTACTCAAAAGAGTTTGAGTTCTGTTTTTATGTTTAGTTCACATTTCTCATGTTTCTCTTTGAATGTTCGGGGGCTACGTGACTTAAACAAGCGAAAAGCTTTATTCTTGTTTTGTAAATCTGTTAAAAGGGACATATATTTTTTGCAAGAGACGCATTCTTGTGTAAACGATGAAAAATTCTGGCGTAATCAGTGGGGGAGCTCTATTTCTTTCTGTCATAACTCAAGTTCATCAGGTGGGGTCGCTATATTGCTTAATAGTGGATTTCAAGGAAAGGTTATAGAAACGCTTTCTTCAGGGATTGGAAGGTGGGTTATCTCAGTTGTTCACTTGGACAGCAATTTTTTTATAATGATTAACATATATGGGTTCAATAGTTCTGCAAACAACAAAACTTTACTTGATAGTATAGTCATTCATATAAATAATTTAAAACTTAAATATCCCTCTGCTTTTATTTTATTTGGTGGCGATTTCAACGAGGCACCAGACTTAGTTGCTGATAGATTCCCACCAAGACATGTATCTAATAGCGTCAACCCCCTGATTGCAAATCTCTGTCAATGTCTGAACCTGATCGATGCACATAGATATTTACACCCCGATACACACATGTTTACTTGGTTTAAGTCAGATTTTTCTCAAAAATCACGTATAGACCTGTGGCTGATGTCAGACTCTTTAATTTCTTTTTTGGTATCAGCAGAAATTTCACCCTCACCTTTAACTGATCATGCAGTGATTAACATAACGTTATCGGATGATAAATCCAAGCGAAGAAGAAAAATGAACCCTGGGTACTGGAAGTTAAATTGCTCCTTTTTACTCTCTGAATCATATTGTCAAGAGATTGAGAAAATCGCAGAGAGTGTTAAATCTCAGGCTAATACCTCGGCTATTTCGAAATGGGAGCTATTTAAATATGAATGTAGGAGATTTTCGGTTAAATTTGGAAAAAATAGAATGTCTGTTAAAAATAAGGAAATTGCAAACTTAATTAAAAAAATAAATGAAATTTTACAGAACCCTAACCTTAGTGAGGAGGATAAGGAATCTCTTTATACTTCACAAGCCTGTCTGGATGATCTCTTTCTAGAAAAAGCAAAGGGTGCTTTTATTAGATCGAGGTCAAAATGGCTTGAGTTTGGAGAAAAAAATTCTGCCTACTTCTTCAACCTTGAGAAGAAACGCGGCAGTAATAAAAAAATCTCTTCTCTGTATATTAATAATACGTTATCTAATGATTCCTCTGTGATTTCTTCCCATGTTTCTAAATTTTATCAAAATTTGTATACCTCCACTTTTGACCCCAACGCTTCATCTTTGTTTTTTCAAAAGATTCAATCTGTTATTCCTAAAATTAATGACCAAAACAGAAAAAAATGTGAGGATCCTTTTAATATAGATGATCTTTATAATATAGTCAAAAGAATGCCTAATAATAAATCCCCGGGGCCAGATGGCTTACCCTTTGAATTTTTTAAAGTCTTTTGGGACTCTATAAAAAATCTTCTTTACGATGCCCTTATTGAGTGTTCAATGAAAGGTGAATTGGCAGAATCTATGAAACAAGGTCTCATCTCTCTTATACCCAAACCTAATAAGGATAACAAATTTTTAGATAATTGGCGCCCGATCACCCTTTTGAACTCTGATTATAAGTTATTGGCTTCTGTATATGCTGAAAAGCTTAAGCCTTGTTTGGGAGACATAATTTCTGACTCTCAATCTGGTTTTCTAAAAGGTAGACATATCTCTAATAATATTAGATTAATTTTAGATATTCTTGATTATTCTGATTTTATAAACAAAGAGGCTTTAATTTTGTTTATCGACTTCTATAAAGCTTTCGATACAGTTGAGCACTCTTTTATTTTTGAAGCCCTTTCTAAGTTTGGTTTTGGTAGTTCTTTTATTAATATGATTCGTACTCTTTATAATGGTATTAACAGTTGTGTCTCCTTAGCTTCCGGCACTTCTCCCCGATTTTCAGTGGGTCGAGGTATTCGCCAGGGATGCCCCATATCTCCTTTTCTATTTCTATTGGCTGCTGAGCTTCTAAGTTTGTATATAAAACACTCAAATATTGAGGGTATAAATATTGGAGAGAACACTTTAATAATTAGTCAGTTAGCTGATGATACTTGTCTCTTTCTTAAAAATGATTCACAAGTCTCTGGCGCCCTAAGCATTTTTAATCTTTTCTCCAAAGCTTCTGGATTGGTGGTAAATCCTACGAAAAGTGAAATTTTGTATGTGCATGATTCAGATAAAGTTTCTGTTGATGGTATTAAAGTTAAACAGCAGGTAAAATACCTCGGGGTCGATATTTGCAAATCAGGTTCAGAACGTCTTCACATCAATTTTCAACCAAGGATAGATAAAACCAAAAAAATACTATGTTGCTGGCTGCAGAGAGACTTGACAATTTATGGGAGAGTCCTGCTGTCTAAGGCTGAGGGCATATCTCGCCTAGTTTACCCTGCTCTTTCCCTATATGTTGATAAAAAAACGATTAAATCTATTGATTCTCTGCTATTCCGTTTCATTTGGAAAAATAAAACAGAATGCATTCAAAGAAAATCTTTGATAAGAAGTTACAAGGAGGGTGGTCTTAACGCTTTAGATTTTCAAACTATTAACCAGACATTCAAAATTAACTGGATTAAGTATTGTATTTCTAAAATGATTTACCCTGGTTTTGGATCCCTAATTTAATCTTTAAAAAATGTGGTGACCTTAAATTCTTATTATCTTGTAATTTTAAGTGTAGCAAATTACCTATTAAACTCTCAAATTTTCATAAACAAGCTCTTGAATCCTGGAAGATTGCTTTCAAACATAACTTCTCCCCGCACACGTGTATTATTTGGAATAATGAAAATGTACTGTGTGGTAACAAGTCTCTTTTTTTCAAAGAATGGGTGGATCAAAATATTATTTTTGTTTCCGATTTGTTTAGTGCTCAAGGAGACCTTCTTTCCATTTATGATTTTATGTCCCTAAAAAGTGTTACGATTTCTGTAAGAGATTTTAATAAGGTGACTAAGAGCATTCCTGTAAGTGTAAGAACCTTGTTTAAAGCGCATTTAAGTTACAACCGTGTAAACAACTTTATTCCAACACTTGCTTTTAATGGTGTTAATATATTAGATAAAAAATGCAACAACTTCTTTATTAGGAATGCTCTTTCTTCATCTTCAAAAACTCTTCCTAAAGCTCGTTCTAAATGGAGTATCTGTTATCCCAACTCTAATTTGAATTACTTATGGGCCTTTTCTCATAAACTTTTTATTCCTAATAAAATTAAAGAACTCCATTTCAAAATTATTCATAGATATTACCCTTGTAATCTATTCTTGAGCAAGTTTTCTGAGAATGTATCTTCTTTATGCTCCTTTTGCAATATTGAAGAAGAATCTATTCTTCATTTATTTTATCAATGCCCATTTTCTAAATCTTTCTGGTCAGATGTTACCTTGTTAGTTTTTTACTGTTGCAAGAAATTGGTACAAATTTCTGATTCTATAATTTTTTTATCAGATTTTTGTTCTAATGATATTAATTTTAATTATACTGTATTTCTGCTGTGTCTTCTGGGCAAGTTTCATCTTCACAAAGCCAGAACCATTCATTGTAAGCCGGATTTTAGAATGTTCTCATCTGATTTAAAGTCCCTTTTTTCTTCATTTAAAAATTTGTCAAAACCTTTAAACTCTAAGGTTTCTAGAACACATAATATTTTGGAGTCTGTGGTAAAGAACCTTTAATTGGGTTATTTTTACAAATTGTAATATGTTATTTTGTATAAGTTAATGCAATCTATTTTGATGTCTGTAACCCCTCTATTATTGTTTTTGTATTTTTTTCCTCCTCTGTTTGCTGTTATTGTATTTTTTCTTTAATTTGCAATAAAAAAAAAAAAAAAAAAAAAAAATAAATAAAAAAAAAAAAAAATAAAAAAAAAAATAAAAAAAAAAACACATATGGAAATGGAGGCGCCCTTATATGGGCAGTAATGGAGTCTGGTTGTGCCCTAGTGAAAAAGAGTGGTACTGCGCCCAAACAACATCTCACTAAAACTGAGATATCAACCTAAAATTTTAAACACAACTTGTTCAGATTTTTGGCTTTGATTTTTTCGCAGTTTTAGAGTAGCCCAGGTTTTGAAAATATATATTTTATATAAAATATGAATAATTCATTTTTTTACATCAAACTTCTTACTAAAATGTTTTTTTTTTCTGTTTCACTTTCTTAATTTATTTCACTTCTACAAAAATCTGCCAAATGTCTTCTTTAAAATGAGACCAGTCTTACGTCTATATTGCAAAGCATTCTTGAATTACAACCATTTAAGTCCGAAATGTGCATTTTCAATGGACAAGGGGGGTGGCAGTTAAGAGGTTAAAGCGTATATAATATGCTGAAGTGTGTATAAACGTCTGCTTTATCTTCTGTTTCAGGTTCAAAGTCAAAATGCTGTAGAATCACTGACTTCAGTCCCGACTCCGGACGCGGAGCAAGCCGCCGTTACTCTGGTCAACTTTGAGACGGGATTCACACTCCTTACTGCCTAAGGAGTCTCATCAGTCATTGTCTTAAAGGAGTAGTTCACTTTAAAAAAAAAGCTTTTGCCGATAATTTACTCGCCCCCATGTCATCAAAGATGTCCATGTCTTTCTTTCGTCAGTTGAAAAAAAATTAAGGCTTTTGATGAAAACATTCCAGCATTTTTCCCCATATAATGGAGTTCAATGGGAACCAAACGGTTCAAGGTCCGTTTATATATATATATATATATACACGTTTATATAGGTCCTTTATTTATATATATATATATATATATATATATATATATATATATATATATATATATATACAATGAGTTTTGATTGCTACTAAGCTGAATGTCTGCACAATCTTAACAACAACGAAGTGAGTATGAGGTTCATCTGTCGATCAGGTGTGTGAGTCACACTCATGACTGAAGCACAACATGACATATAGGCCTAGTCTAGGATGTGTGGAGGATAGAGCGATATTGGACTGATCTTTCGCTGAGAGAAAGCATGTTTACAGGACACATTTACAAAAAAAAAAAAATACACTGCAAGTCTCTAGATACACACGTCTAATAAATGCATTACTGTAGCCTACCTTTTTGTACAACATCTGTTTTGCACTATAATAAATGAATGCTTGACTAAAGTGTCCGTTGTTTTTGGATCCCTTTAGAGAGAGTTTGTGTATTTTATTATCTAACACTTAATCTGTGCAGATAGAATTGACAGAATGTTGATTCCTATGTGTCTGCTTTGGATATCCACAAAAACAAACCGCTGGAGATCTGATGTTAATTTAGGCTTTATGCTCAATTACTTCCGCATTCTGTAAAACAGGTCGCATCGCGTCCACATCTTTTGTATGTGCTTCGTGAAATTTTTTGCGGTTTTACTCAAAATAACTTAAAAAGGAGCGAGCAAAGAGCATAACCAATGTCCCTCACACACGTGCAGATTGATATTTAAACGTTTTGTATTTTTTCTTCTTCACGGAGACGTTTAGATATTTAAATGGAATAAAACCCCAATAACAAAGTGAACTAGGTAGATTAGCTGATTACCTTAAAAATCCACAGATATCGTAGTCAGTTTTCACGCCCGTTAACACTTTCTCTGACAAGCGGATGCGATGAGACCTGTTTTCCGGTTTGGTCACGTGACGCTCGGCATTTAAAATAAAATAAAACACGCATACAAGTAGTAGTACTTTTTAAGCTTTTATTGCATTTTGGTTAATGTCAGTGTTGCATTTGGAGAGGCAGGGTGACAACTTAGATAGGCCTAGGGTGATATCAGCTAAATTGGGCCACTTTTTGGTAAATCGTTTGGGACAATAATACAATACCATATATGCCTTATCCATGTGTTTTTATGATTAATTGTGACTGTTTTTGATACATTTGTGTTGAAATTTTGTAATAAAATAAAATTATTTAGGCCCTACAGTTCTTGAAACATCAGATGTGCCGACTTTTTTTGCATGAGCCGTTTCAGGTAAAATGGGCCAGTCAAATTGCAAAGGGAAATAGCAATTTATCATCAATTATATTTAAACACAATTTCTTATACAGCCAAATTAAACAAACATATTTCATATGTGCCATTTAAAAAAATATGTGTGTGTGTGTCTGTCTGTGTGTGCGTGTCAAGTCAAGTCAAGTCAAGTCACATTTATTTATATAGCGCTTTTCACAATACAGATTGTATCAAAGCAGCTTCACAGTGATAACATGAAAGTAGCACAACACAGATCAACAACATTGCTAAACACTAAATAACCCCAACTGAGCAAGCTCAAAGCAAGCCAAAAGCAAGGCGACAGTGGCAAGGAACCAAACTCCATCAGATTGGATGGAGAAAAAACCTTGGGAGAACCCAGGCTCAGTCGGGGGCCAGTTCTCCTCTGGCTTACATTCATATTGTTTATATATAAATATTAAATATAAATATTGTTTATGAATCAAACGGCGCCATAACATATCGCAGGCGTTGAGTCGTCTCATCACAGGCGTTGGGGCATCCGAAATCCCCGTGAGAGGCTGGACACAAAACTGGACCTGACGAACGCCATTTTTCTCGGGACAAGCGTCTCGAGATAACAGCAGAAAGGCAGATGGGAAATAATTAGCATAGCTGATGTTCATAATGATTTCCGTTATAACTCACAAACTTTCCGTAACCCGAACTCTCCGCAACCCAACCATACGCGCCGACCCGTTTGTCTAAAAGGCTGTCGAGCCCCACTGGTGCGTTAAGCAGTTTCAGTGGCAAACGGTTCCGTATGGCATAACAGAGGACTAGAAGGTAAGCATTATGTGAATGCTTGACTAAAGAGATGCGTCTTTAATCTAGTTTTGAACTGTGTCAGCGAGTCAGAGGCTCGGACCGTATCGGGAAGGCCATTCCAGAGTTTTGGAGCTAAATGCGAGAACGCCCTCCCTCCTTTAGTGGACTTCGATATCCTGGGAATGACCAGAAGCCTTGAATTTAGTGATCTTAAGGAACGCGCTGGATTGTAGGGCGAAAGAAGGTCCGTTAAGTACAAGTTTACGTGAACTTGAATTTAATGACTTAAATATTAATTTCTATCTCATATTATACTATAGTCAGGCTTCATATATATTTTTATATTTTTATATACATATATATTTTTTATTCTCCCACCTCCACCCCCCCCCCTCTTCGGAGGACAACTTTATTTATTATTATTACTATTTTATTTTTATTTTTTTTTTCACCCCTGTTCTTTCTGACTACTGTGGGAAATCTGTAGCATGAAAAGTTAAACCTCTCCTTGATTTCATGTTGTTTATGGAGAAGGAGGATCAGGAAATGAATCGGGGGAAATGCAACCGTGCATGTCAGACCGGACGCATCATAAAATATTGCATAAATATCGCGAGACTTTCGATATGTATATCGAGCAACGTGATATGACAAAACAAACAGAGCTTGACGACCTAGATGTGACTTGCACAAGCTGAAAGTATAATCAGGGTTCCTACACAATTTCCATTTCAAAATTCCATACTTTTCCAGACTCAAATTTCCAGACCACATACAGATTTTTCCGACCATATTTAAAGGGGAACTATGCAGGATTTGTAGCTGAACTGAACAGCTTTGGAGTTATTGGAATGGTTATATGACTTCTTTCTGGTCGAATGGTGGTCGCCTACTTAGTGCGGATTAGAACCCAGAACCTCTGACACGCTTGGCAAAAGTTCTGCCATTGGACCGAGTCGGATTAAATACAATGAACTATTGTATACTAAGTAACACGTCACAAGGACTCCACGGCGACTCCAGGGGTCGCTGTTTGACAAAAACGGAATTACTGCGAAGTGTGCCTTCAACTTGTTCTGATAAATTGTTTTAAAATTCAACTGCTAACAAGTATGTTACATTCCAAAGATTTATTATTGCCGTTTTTGGATTTTATTAGAATAAGAAAGTAGATAGATGATCCTGAAGCACAACGGCGCTACATGGTGACGCACTTTCCCACAATGACAATTATGTTACACTCTGAGTCAAAATGTGTATGCTATCATGTTAAATTTGTACATTTGTACAGTGCAATGTTGTTAATTTTTGTAATTTTGTCAATTTAAATAACTGTAAACCCCTACAGAAACAGAAGGGATGTTCATGTACAATTAACCAGAAAATTAGAAAATAGAGCTAAAGTCATGTTTAGTCAAAGATGTTTAGTTCTGTTTGAGGTAGGGGCGCTGTGATGGCAACTGCTACCTAACAACGTAACAACCAATCACTGCAGACCTAGACTCAGGCAGATCAAGTGTAAAAACGATCTTTAGGCAGCGCTCGCTGGCAGCCTAATCCAAATGCCATGAAAAAGACGATTGCATATTATATACATTTAGAAGTGATTAATTTTATATTTAGAAAACCAAATAGGTACAATAGTCTGGAAACATCAATATTTTTCCATACTCTGATTTACTTTTTCCATACTTTTCCAGACCTGGAAATTACTCAAATCAAATTCCATACTTATCCATACTTTTCCAAACTGCGTAGGAACCCTGTATAATGAAGCTACGGGATATTATTGGAGCGCCATGCAGAGGAAGACAGGGTCTTAGAACCTCCCATTTCCAACAGTGGATGAAGGCAGCCAGGAACCAGTGAAGGAAGAGCCATGATTAAAGAGGAGCTACTGAACCTGAGAAAGGAATGAAGAAGGGAGGAGAGAGGAAGGGGTAGGGAGGGAAGAAAGAAAGATTACTCAGAAATAAATAAATAAATAAACATTAATTAGACAGAAAGAAAGAAAGATTAGTTAGAAAGAAAGATAGATAGATCTCTGTTTCTTTCCGTTGGCGGGTCGGTTGGAAGCGTTGGTCGTGTCCATCACTGATTGAAATGTCTCATTCTGTGGAAATAAAACATAACGGTTCATCACACAGTCTGCATACACCATTGAGCACAGTTATGGATATTACAGCGCAGTGACAAATCCTACCAGTCAAATTCGGGCATTAACCAGGGATGATCTAAAATGTTCCTCAAGTTGTAACAGGTCCTATTCTTACATCTCCAAGTTTTTCTCTGAAGAACATCCCGTTTAAAGTTCCGACATTCTGTGAAAGTTTTCAGAAGAGAGACGATTAATCCCCTTTGACCCTTCTGTAGTTCATGCGAGTGAATGTCACTGTAGTTGCTTCTCATGCTTCTGTACCATCGTTTGAAGTCAGTCTAACGACAGCCAGCATTTGAAACACGAGCTTCTTTTTAAATGTTTACTTCCAAAACATAAAATTATATATAGACTTGGTACAGTCAAAAAACTGTGTTGATTCCAACGTCTCTAACTCCAAACGGTAACACTTGACTTGAAGGGGTGTGCATAAGACTAACATGACACCTTCATAATCATGACATGACACTTTCCGTTATGAATATGAAAAAAGTTTGTGACAACTATCATTAAGTGTCATTTGCTCAGTTATGACATTTTTAACGCAAATATGACATTGTTTGGGATGTCTTTGTTATGACACCTCATATTTGCACTCAAAATGTCGATATTGAGTGAAAGACACTTAATAACAGTTGTCATAAACATGCATAAACCCTTTCTTGATTTTCAAGATGTGTGTCATGTCATGGTTATGAAGATGTCATGTCAGTCTTATGCACACCCCTTCAAGTAAAGTGTTAACTAACTACATCCAAAAGCTTTAGCTATGACGTAGTGCTATCTGACTGGAAGCTCAACAAACTGAAACGGTATCAGATGTAAACATTACTAAATCGTGCAATTTTAAACCAATACATATCAAATTAAATCTCATGAAAACTACATTATTTTTTACTGAATTATTATTTCAAATGAACTAGTCCTCTTACAGTTACCATGAAATACAGTACAATGCATTTATAGCTGTTACAATGACAGTCCCGTTTTACACTTGGTTCTTGTTATCGATCTTACCTCTGGAGATGTATCCTCGTCCCCGAAACGGATGGCTTATATGAGAGATGAGATATTGCATCGTTTTTCTAGAGAACAATACTTTTCTCATTAGAGCTTGATCTTCTTTATCTCCTGCAAACAATACACATCCAGTGTTTAGTAAAACATCACCAGTCATCACTAGTCATCAGTGATCAGTGATCAAAAAGTAAACTCACTTGTGAAGTACACTACATCAAAGTCCGTTAATTTTATATTCAGGGTCATTGGGTTGATCAGAATCCATTTCTTGTCAACGTCGTAAAAAAAGCCACGCTTCGTGGAGTGATGCATTATGAGAATGATCTGGTTTATGATCCAATTCACTGTGGATTCTCTCAGCAACCCTCTATTCATTTCCACGTACTTTTTGAAGGTCATATAGAGTGGAAGATATTCCGTTACCAGGATGCAACTCTGTTCCGTGATGAAACGGTCAAGAATCCGTATGATTTCCAAGCAAGTTGGAAACTTTTGCAGTTCCATCATTGATTCTCCATCTCTGACAGGCTAAAGAAAAGAGATTGATGAAACGTTTGCTAATTTCAAATCTGGTAATTGAAGAGTGAGGGAAAAGATGAAAGCATTAGCTGTGTTTCCATCACCCTGTTATTATGCACATTTTGAAGTATCGCATCAGAAACGTGCGACAGAAACTTAGATGCATCGCGATGCGGAGGTGGACGATTTTGAATCGATTCACAATTCGTTTTCCCTCGAAAAAAGCACACAAAAAAAGCAAAGCGTCTCTCAGACAGGAACCGACTCTCTTAAAAGCAGTCGCTCATCAGACATCACTACTGGCGGTGTTTCATTTACTGTTACTGGTTGGAAACTAGGGCTGGGAATTGACACAGATATCACAATTCGATTCGATTTACCAGCTTGCAATTCGATTCGATATTGATTATTTTGGATATCAGGTACAATACATGGCAAATTTACAGTAAATTATGGGAGTCAGTAGCCTATGATATTGAAGATAAAAATGAACTGATTTGTAGCTATACAAACACTTAAATTACACATTTATTTTTATAATACTGTTACTGTACTTCATTTTAATCTAAACGTTTTAATTTACTGTATTTTATTTTTATTTGTTATTATTTCTTATTTTTTATTCTAAACTGTTTTAATTATTCAGATTTCTTTTGATTATTTTTAATTTCTTCTATGTAAAGCACTTCGAATTGCCATTGTGTATGAAATGTGCTATATAAATAAACTTGCCTTGCCTTGCCTAATAAGAAAGTTATATGAAATATATACATTTAAATGGTGGCTGTCATAAAAAAAACTTGCCTGATTTATTCAAACATGCATAGAACATTAAAAATTATAATGAATATGTAATATGGTTCATATATTTAGCAAAATTCTACACTCTAGAGTTAATTTTTCTAGCTGACTGACTAAGTTTATGCTCACATGGTTTTTCTGAAGTAAACGTGACGTTACATGACATTGTTTACGAGCTGTTTAACCGACGTCTTTCCACGGATCCGATACGGATTTCGATACGTTGTATTCTATCTTTTAACACGCTTTTATGTTTTTTTACACCCTCTTTATGTTTTAGAGTTTCGTTAGAAAATGGCCCTAATTCGAAATTTGAGACTTTATTTAGACATAATAATAGTAACAAAGCAAAACGATTATTACGATTTATTGGATGGGATACGCGCTACAATGTTCTATTCATTCATCAAATGAAAACAGGATGACTAATCGATTCTTGAGGTTTAAAAATCGATATCGGTTAGTAAAAATGAGAATCGATTAATATCGAGAAATCAAGCCCTATTGGAAACCCAATGGAAACCTGATGGAAACCCAATTCACATTTAATTTTTATTTTTTATTTGAAAAAGTTTTGCTTCACGTTTGGATGGAAACCCAGCTAATGTGAATTTTTTTTACTTCAACTCTATATCCGATGCTTCTAGACTTCAGCTGTGTAATTCAGTTATATCTCAAACCGGATTAAACAAACCAATTCTTACTAGAGAATTTCACGAAGAATAAAGTCTTGTCAACTTACTTTTTTAAATTCCTCCTGACCTCTCGACCTCAAAACGAATTTGATGACAACCTAAAACACAAAGAATATTTTTGCAAACGTAAGAAACGTGTACATGATCATCAACAGTCTTGTTTATGGCAGGACTCAGAGTTCACAGAAGAAAGCAAGAGACAAAACAAAATGGAGAAAGAGCAACATACTTTCTGGTTGTCCGATCTTCTAACTCCTGTGCGGACTAGATCGTTATTGTTCAGTTTCCTTCCAACTACATAAAGAGACCGAAAGTATTCCTTTTGCCTTATCAGGTCATTAGGGAACATCAAGGTCACTGAAAAACACACAGCAACAACGTGTTAAGTTAACATACAGCATCTGTGCAGATCAGGAGAGGAGATTAAAAATAAAACCAGAACAACAGATGGACCTGAATCCAGTGGTACGTGATAGGCAGGGTATATTTACTTCTTTAGTAAAAGTGGCATTTTCATAAACGTAACCGTAGCAGGGGGGTTTGCTATATTGAATTGACTCTAGAACTAGGGTTGTAGAAATCACAGACTACTCTAGACATGTTAACTGGAGACTCACGGTCTGTTGTCTTGACTGAGACGGGTCTTCTCAGAGTCGGCTTCTGTCGGGGTGTGTGTCGCTTGGTCTCAGGCGTACCAGCGGCTGGAGTCGGCTCCTGTCTGGGAGTTTGAGGACACACCTGTGCTGACCCAGCAGCGCTGGTCGATGGTTCAGCGTACTCCACCACTGGCTCGGTCTCAGGCGCACCAGGACGGCCTTCCCTCACTTTAGTGTGTTTTTTTGAAAGCAAAGAATATTTATTAGAACCATTTATTAGCACAGATTACAGGTGAATGATTAACGTGAAACTGTCCAGATGTTCATGTGAATAATTAGCAGTTCATGTTAGAAAGATAACTTAATCCCATATCCAGGCGCTGTTAACAGGCTTTTGTGCATGTGTGCTACGGGTGTATGTGAATGCCGGCAAGGCTTTCAATCGCATGCAAATAATGAACTTTTGTGAATGTTGTTATAGTGCTTATAGTTATAGTGCTTTCTAAATACAGCAAATCAGTGACGTCATATGAAAACAAGCTATTGCTGCTGATTTGAAAAGTGTCCCTCAGCGCCACCTGGCGGTCATTTCGCGAACCACTTTGAAATGCCGCAATGACTTTGCCGCAAAAAATTAAAACTAACGTCAGAAACGTCAGGCTGAAGCGGACGTGAATCAGAGAGGTAATAAGAAGAGACTCACCGTCTGACTCCAGTGCATCTGTGTCTGGTGTGTTGTTAAACCAGTCATGATCTACAATGTTCTGTAAGGTGATGTCCGACTCTCTGTCATGAAGTTTCCTAAGTAGATCCTGGCATTCTGTAATAAAGGTTTTCAGAAGAGAGATGATTAGTCCTGTTTGATTTTGAGATCATTTATGCAAGTAAGGTAATGTTACCATGAAACAGGGTTTTTTGAGTTCATGCATGCACTACTCAGTTAAATAAATTCATGCATACGCAACAGAATGCCATTGTATCAACATCAGCTGCTGCATTCCGTAATTTATGTTCAAAATGATCAAATGTAAAATGCCTAAAATTACAGATTAAAATTACTGTCCCAAATTACTGAAATTTGGTAATGATAATTAGCAAATATTACATGTGGTTTAATATAATATATTACAGGTATTTCTGCTGCAATCAAGAAAGCCTTTGCTATTGGTGCATTAAAACCACTATTCATCAGCTCAGCATGCATTGATTAATCCCATGGCATGTACACTGTAAAAAACATATTGATGGTTTAACTTAAAAAAGTAAGTAACCTGGGTTGCCTTAGAATTTTAAGTTCATTGAACTGGAAAAAGTGAGTTAATACAATGAAGGAGATTAATTTAACCATCAGAAACTCAAAATTATATGTTATCTGAACTAAATAAATTATTTAAGTTGATTTGACAAAAGAAAAAAATGTTGTGATTACTACACTGTAAAGAAATATTGTTGGTTTAACTTAAAAAAGTAAGTAACCTGGGTTACCTTCAAATTTTAAGTTGATTGAACTAGAAAAAGTGAGTTAATACAATGAAGGAGATTAATTGAATCATCAGAAACTCAACTAAATAAATTATTATAAAGTTGATTTGACAAAAGAAAATATGTTGTGATAACGAATCTTGAAAATATTTTTTACAGTGAGCAACATTAAAAAAAAAAAAAAAAAAAAACCTTTTACGGTGCGACCAAATCATATGCTGGTGCGACCAACTGAGAAAGTTGGTAACACCAGTGCAGACACTTTAAAAAGTGCACTCCATTTGTTGCTGTTA
Source organism: Pimephales promelas (assembly GCF_016745375.1). The sequence continues at coordinate 484,976 of NW_024121127.1, forward strand.
CTATAGCATTCTCTGGATGCACATTTATTCATTGCTAAACTTCACTGCTGTGTTTTACAATTTGCTTATTTGTCATCAAGGTAACTTTAATGCCACTTGTGTAAGAGTTTTACGTGTTTTCAAGCAATGCTATTTCCATTTCCTTCTTATTTTTGGTCTCACCTTTGGACAAGTGTGTATTTTTCCAAGCAAACCAAAGACATTTTGCTCCGACCATCCCCTTCAGCACTCTGTATAAGCCTTCATTTGCCACCTTTAAAGTGTGAATCGTCCTCTCTGCCTCTGATTTAAATAAGCAATACGTTTTCAGTGTTAGAACGGCATAATTATTTCCATATCCTGTGCATCATAAATCAGTGACTTTCACTCACGTCTTTCGCTGATGGTCAGTGCTCTGTAAAAGCCGGTTAACTTGATCTGCATGGTGTCTTTGTCGATGAGAACTTTTCTCAGGCTTATGTTTTCATAATAAACACCCTGTTCACTGCAGTGTTGTAACGCAGCGATGAGTTTCTGCATGATGTCTTTTGCTTCTGCTTCAGACAGACGACCTCCGTTTTCTTTGACAAAATCAAGCAAGGTCATGTTGGTACCTGGATGTTCCATAGTCAAGATGTTGTGATGTACCACCTCAAACCAGTCATATAACTTCATGACATGGTCGCTATGCTTCATGATCCGCATGATAGCTGCCTCTCGACACAAAGGTTCGGATTGGCCGATCTAAAAGATTGACAAAGTGAGCGAAAGTCAAGAAGAAACTGTACTGATGCTTTAAGGCTTTGATTGTCTATTTCAGTTTTAACTTTTATGCTGTCTACATGCAGAATTATCAATTACTGAATATGAATTTAATAAATAATTCTTGATAGAAATTTTCATGAAGAATAAAATGCTGTCAACTTACATGGAAATCAAACCGGTGCTTCTTAACAAACTTGATGATCACCTAAAGAATGAAGAAAATATTTGCAAGCATAAGTGAATTGATCCATTTTTGTTGTTTACATGATAATCTGCAATCTTTATTAAAACATGTTTTGAAGAAAACTGTAAACCCTGACGTGTATGTCAGGACTTCAAAGACAGAAGGAAACAAGAGGCAGAAAGTTTGGTGTATCCAGAAAGAGCAACATACCGGTTGGTTGTCTGTTCTTCGAATTCCTTCGAAGGCAGTGCCATGGGATCCCGATGCCAGTTTCTTTCCCACATCATAAAACATGTAAAAGGATCCTGAAAACACACAACAACAGCATGAGACTGAACTGCTCGTGACTAAACACACCTGTGCAGATCAGGCGAGGGACCAACCGGTGTGGAGATTACAAATACAATCAGAAATTGACACGTGACGTGAATAATCAGCAGGTTTTGCATTTAAGTTCATGTTCCTTATACTTTAGATGGCAACTTCTTGAATCTGAAATCTTATTACAGTATTATTTTCACAAATAAAGCAACTGTTTAAAAATGTATCGATATGTGAATAAAAAGGAAGTAAACAGTGTGACAGTGCACTCTTTTCAAACAAAGACAAGGTAATGCTAATTTTACATCCATCACAGAGTGAAACCGACATGAATATGACACAGTGGGCAACTGGATATAAAGATTTCTCATGTGAAGCTGATCTTCTGTTCGCATTCACTCACATCACACAGTCCGACCGTCACTCGCAGAAACACGTACACGCCGGCCGCAAATGCACACTTCACAAAATATCGGCCGATACATCGGCCTTGGCCACTACATGTGAGTTTTGATTACCTATTGAGTTAATCCCCACAGGTCCATCTGGTGGGCTGCTGGCTGCTGGTTCTCTCCCAGATGACACGGCAGCGCTGGTCGATGGTTCATCGCTGCTGTTCTCCATTTCCTTAGGTATACTTGCAAGCATACTGTTGAATTTCTGCATGTTGCCAAAGGAGAAATTAAAACTGACATCAGGAACATCAGGCTGAAGCGGACATGAATCAGCGAGGCAATAACTAGAGACTCATAAGTGTTGGCTATTTGTGATTTTCAAAACATTTGTTAGCCTATCTAAACATAATTTGATTAAGTTAGAGACAGCATGGTGGAATAATATAGCCTACTGCTTTTATTATCTTTACAATTTCAATTTAATTCCGATCTTGAGTCAACGTGTAAACGAATTAGGTACAGTAACGTTAGATGCATATTTCTTCAGAAAGAAAATCTCAATTAATGCTTTAAACATAAGCAACAGAGAGCCCTGTCAGCTAATGAAAGCTCAACAATAACAACTCAAAATAAATATAGCCCTCATGCGGTTTTTATTACGACAACTTTATAATATTTTAATGACATAGCACGTCTTATATCATAGTCTTATAGTATGTGACATTTGCAGTCCAAACTATTTTTAAGTTGATATGAAAAATCGATTACTGTTAGCAATACAACAGGTGAATTATGTTTATGATAGGCTATATATTAGGATGTTATGATGACAGCTGGGTTTAAACGGCTTAAATAATGTTCTCATAATAAAAGGCCTTAAAGGAGTAGTTCACTTTAAAAATAAAATGTATGTAAAATAAAATGACTAATATGCCTAATAACAAACCACCGTACGAAATCAAACATAAACTGCCAAAGAAATGTACCCAGATTCTTTTAAGTCAATCATTTTCTTGTTTTAAAAGATATTTGCCAACCAATATTTTCAAACATGTTCAATTTCATACATTTTCCAAGGGTCCGTTGGCGTTGCCTGTCGGTTAACATACAATAAAATTTTAAAAAGTGAATTGTCAAGTATTTATCTTTGTTTAAATAAGTACTCAACCCTACCTTACACATTAATACAGGAAAAAAGAGACACATTAAGTCATTTTACGTCGCGATTTTGAAAGATGATTCACCGTAAATAAGCGCTGCCCCTCCCCCAGGCCGAGATATTATCATCAACCGCCACTTACATTAAATTAAATTAAATCTGAATCATTCTTGCCGTTTGGTGATTCCCTAGTTATATTCAATTCCCTGGTTACATTTAATCAGACCTATATATGCCCTAAATCAAACGTCTTGTATAGTTCTGATGTGTATTAAGTTAACTTACCTCAGTAGTTGTGGAGTCTTGACGTCAGCAGCCTCAGCTGTGCTTAACTGTTATGATCACCCGAGCTGAAGATTGCGTCAAAACTCAATTTATATCGTGTATAAATTGTCAAATTAAGTAAATATACTCAATTTATATGAATTTCAATGCAGTCCGATTCGGAATCTCAACGAGCTGTGTAGATATGTTTGTGTCCTACAGTCTAACTTGAGTCCCTCTATGACATCACAGGCAGTTGCTGCTGCTCCGCGAGTCTTGAACTGCATGGCCTTGAGGTTCTACAGTTTTTCTCAATTGTTTACATACAAATTCTGGTACTTGAGACACAATGACCACAACATGTAACCCATTCACCAACCCCCTGAACCAATTCTGCTGAACTACAAGCACAATTCCTGCTTTACACTCAAATTGCAGTTCCAAAACACACTTTTTCCCAAACACTACACACAAATTCTCTGCATTTGGCACAATTTTCAAGCAGAAAATCTCTTGTTTTCACGAGGAACACACTGCCATTCAGATATGCACACTGACTCGTCACACAGTTTTACAATTAGCAATCAGAGCTTTAGCATAAAATACCAAAACCGAAGAGAGGATGCAGCATAGATTTTTTTTTTTTTTTTTTACTGTAACAGCATAAACATTTTTTTTTTCTGTTGTGACTGTATGTAGACCACAGTATGTGCAACTTTGTGTTGGTTGGGGTGTATGAAATGTGCGATCTATCTCCCATTGTTTTTGTGGGGAAAATAAAATATATGTGTTACCGTGTATAAAACAATATTCTCAGATATTTTACAACACACTCATATATGTAATGTCTGTAGTAAGTGTAACACTGAACAAAAAAGGCCCAAGTCATTATGATGAATGGAGAAGAAGTGTTTTACAATGAGCACACATTGAGGTTCTTATAAATGTCTATTCATATGATGGTTTGTGTGTGTCATTTGAAAACAAAATAACATTTTGAGAATATATAACATTGTTTTGAATGTAAAGTTTCATTTTGCACTAGAATTGAGGGGTTTTGCCGATTGTGTGTGTGTTTTTAGATTTGTGTGTAGAGTTCTGAGTATGAGGCATAGGCTACTTGCAGGAAATGTGTGTAAAAAAAAAACAAATCGAGAAAAACTGTAAATTATACAGATTTAAACTAGAAAAAAAAAAGTTTAAGTTGGCTTGAGAAAGCCAGACCAGAGAGTTTGAAGAAGTTTAAAGTAGTTTGAAGTTTGATGGATTAGTTAGAAAGAAAGAATGGTTAGAAAGATAGATAAATAATAGATAGATTAGTTTCAATAAAAAGAAAGATTGGTAGAAAGAAAGAAAGATTAGTTAAATAAAGAGATTAGTTAGAAAGAAAGATAAGTAGATAGATTAGTCAGAAAGATAGATAGATGTATAGATCGTCAAATCAGTTCTTGTTGTTACACAAAATTTATTGGGGATATTAATATATTAATAGATAAATGCAGTAAGAAATGTATTAGAAATAATTTTAAAAACAAACTTTTGCCTTGCTCAACAGGTTTTTGGTCATCTAAATTTGAAAATATTAATTGGAAAAGAGTTTGGTCTGTAACAAATAAGTTTTGTATTAATAATACAATTAGAGAGGTATGTATCCTATAAAATTGTACACAGAATTTACCCTGTCAATGAGTTACTTTATGAACGTTTCCATTTGGATATTGAAAACTTGTGTGAATTGTGTGGCATGCCAATGAATCTGTAACTCATCTCTTTTTTAATTGTTTTTATTCAAAAATGTTTTGGTTAGATGTTTCAAAATTTAATTTCCAAGTTGTTTGAAACATCTACAAATTGAGCTGTTTGATGTTGTATTTTTTTGTACAATGTTGATTCCGAAAGTACCTTACAACTTTTCATATTACTTCAAAAAAATGGGCTAAAGCTAAGCCAAACTTTGAACATTTTATGAAAGAGATAAAACAATATGGTAATTCATTAGATAAAATTAAGAACAAAAAAGCAAGAAAGACCTATGAAGCGTTTTGTACCTTAAATTTATTGTAACTTTACCCTTGGCATGTTTTTTTTTCTTTCTTTATTTTGTGTTGTGAGTTGTATTGTCATGTAAATCTCTTTGTATATTCTCTGTTACAATAAAAAACAACTATTCTTAATAGTGTCTTGAACATAACTATTCTTAATAGAGATTGAATCGTTGAGGAAGTCACTAAAATTAGTTAAAAATAAATAGAATGAAATGTTGTTAAACTTTATGGAGGAATTCTTCGTATTGTAATTAATGCCCCCACTTAATTTACAATTCTATGAACATTGAATGTGTAAAGAAAGAAATATTGAGCTTTTTTGTTTTGTTTATATATATATATATATATATATTTTTTTTTTTTTTTTTTGTATTGTAAGATTAGCAAGTAAATCGAGAAGAAGATACTTAAGAGCTGGTGTCTTTGCTCAGTGGAGTCGCACAGGTAGAGTCAATGGTCTTTACCCGAGTCGGTAGCGCTTACTCCGTGCCAAAATCAAACATTCGAACGACCGACCGAACGGATAGTATGCTAGCTGCAACCATTTAAATCCAGTCTTTGTGCTAAGCTAGGCTAGCGGTGGGTGCGTCAGACAGAGTTACAGCACGCACGGAGATGAAAAAGGTATGTATGGACTTATCTAACTCTGGGTGATAAGGTGAATATAGGCTAAAGTCCCAAAAAGTCGGAGTGTTCCTTTAAACTTCCTGATTTTTAAAAGACGATATCTCTGCTTACATTGAACTTTCAGCGCTGCAACTTTGCAGATACTGTTCATGCACCAACAGCAACATTACACACTATTTAAAATGAAAAAAGTGGATTTTTTTTTACTTCTCTGTGTTAAATAATCTCCATTATATGACTGAAAGACAAAGTCTGCGGTTTGACCGAAAAACATCAAAATTGAAAATACTGTGGAAACAATGACGCCTACATCTTGGATGCCCTTGAGGTAAGATAAAACATATCAAACATTAATTTCAAAGTGAATACCTTTAAAATGTGGTGAAAGGAAATATTTTTAAGTTATTATAAGTAATTAAATGCTAATTTTGAATGTCAGAGGAAAAATGCAACACGTGACTGCCGAGGCAGGTTTATTCGAAACAGATATTTCAAAAACATGTCTGATTCAGTTTCGTTTACACATGATCTTATTCAACAGCCTCTAGAAATACTTTCTGTAAATTATGTACTCTGAGAAAAGCAAGGCATGTTTCATGTTTATTTCAGCACCGATATGAACAGTTTACAGTAGGCTACGAGCTGCAAAAAGGAGCTAAATTTTGATGTGTGTAACGGCTCGCTCACATATAGTGAAATATCGCGGGCAAAAAAAATAAAAAATATATCCACTGTGTGTAAAGCATAGCTCAAACAGAACTCATTTTCTTACTAAATACGTTTATGTTGGTCTGGGTGGTGAATTGAAGTCACCAGCTTTAAAACTTGCACAATCTGGGCAATATTGCGCGAAATGCGAGAGAACCGGTAAAATGTGACCGGGCCTTAAAGGGACAGTGCACCAAAAAATGACCATTCTCTCATCAATTACACCCTCACGTTGTTGCAACCCATAAGACCTCTTTTCATCAAATAAACATTTTTAAGAGCTTTGTCCCTCCATTTAAAGTCTATCCAACCCAAATTCTGACCCTTCAAAACGTTCATAAAGAGATATTTCTTTGAGCTTCCATTCATTGAGCTTGTGATTTCATTAAGTTTCTTTATGTTCTGAAGATGAACAAAAATCGATGGTTTTAACGACATGAGGGTGATTAATTGATGACACAATGATTATTTTTGGATGAACTAACCCATAGACTCATCAGAAAAGTCTTTAACACTTCTACATATCCAGAGTATAATACAGTACTGTCTCTTTAAAAACTTGAAATCGTTTATCATACAGCAATTACAGCTGGGAACTTCCAAATCAAATCAGTGGACTTGAATCCCATCAGTGATGCTGTTCATATAAAGTCACAGGATTGAATGAAGGCCTCGATTAAAAAGTGCATCTGTGTAAAACCTCTCGGGTAAAATCTAATCTTATGGCCAGTTAGGTTCTAACAATAGTGCTCTGAGTTAGCAGTGACTCGTGGAGAGGATTTTGATTGGTCATTCATTTTATCAGCTGACTGACCACATGCTCACCTGGTCAGTTTCATGTCAAATATCAAATGTGTCAAAATCATGCGCATATTTCACCCCAAAATACTGTTTCGTTTAGATCTTCTTAACTAAAAATATAATATAAGAAACTGAAGCTTATTTTCTATTTAAAAATAAATATTCATCGTGATAGTGTTAGTTGTATTAGTTTATGCTGATTTAAATAAATACACATTACAATATTTCTGTAGATGAGTAAAAAAAAATACTAAATTGCAGTAATGAAAATTTAATTCACAATGTAAAAAACCTTATATATTTATTACATAAGTACTATATAATTATACTTTATTATTTAATTTTTTTTTCTTGATATTGGGGTGAAATATGAGCTGATTGTGTTTTCATGATGACTGTTTAAGATCTAAAGCTTGAATATGAACATCTCGTCCATGTTGTTCAATGCGTTCAGATCATCAAATGGCAGTTCACATTAATACTGTCATGTTAAATCCACAAAAACTCGGTTAGATAATTAAGAAAAATAATATATCATTTATATAGTGTATAAAAGTCTATTCTATGATCCAGGTTTTCATATATACAGATTGGTTTACAGTTTATACATTATAAAGCATGATGTTGCTGTATTGTGATCAGCAGCGTCTCTCTCCTGCGGATCGTAGTTTATCTCAGTCTGATTTCCACAGTGGGTTTCTGTAGACCCATCCGTCCCCCTGCACACGGACAAACACACACGCAGGAAAAACTGTTCACATATATGAAGTGATAAACATCACAATCTAAATGATCCCCTTTTTTCTAGGTAGCTTTTTAATACGTCGTGTTAAACAAAAAAGGTTTGTGAGTTCATAACTCGCAAATCTGACTTTATTTCTCACAATTGCATGTTTATATCTCACAATTCTGACTTGTTTTTTTGTTGATATATAAATAGGGATGCACTGATATGTCAATTTTGGCCGAACCCGATAATACCGATAATTCTTTACATTTGAAAACCGATATATTGGCTCATCATTAAAATCCATGTCCCAGTACACAATTATAATGTTCTCATAATAATTTGATGTAGCCGATATGAAAGACTTGCACATAATGCACTGACCTGTATTGTCCTTTTTAAGTGATTTCAATCATATTTCAAACAATTAAACACCATAATGATGATCAGTGTGCATCTGAAGTGTCTCAGCTGAAGGAAATAATGCATTATTTATTGGCTTGAATATATTGGCCAAATGTTCTTATCAGGCCAATCAAATTAAAGATGAAAAACCGCACTCTCTATAGTTGCATCTCATATATATTTATTATCCAGACCCGTTTCGGCCTAACAATAAAAAAAAAAATCAGCGAATACCAATATGGTGGCGAATATATCATGCATCCCTAGAAACACGCTAAGAATTAAGAAAAGGTAATTGCAACTTTTATTATAAGGGTATTTTTACATGACAAAGTGTCAAAAACGAAAAGCATTTTATTTGTGCATTTTTGATGAGTTTTGCATTCAGACGACAATATCGTCAAAATGATCCGTTCACGCTGTATTCTGCTGCCAGGCCAGTAGATGGCGATGTCACTTCACTGTTTTCACACATTGCCGTTTTTGTAGTTTACACACAGACAATAGTGGTAGCGTTTTTTGCAACCGTTTTAAAAACTTTTAATTTTCAGGCCCCCAAAACGCTGTTGTCTTGTAAATGAATGACCAAAACTATAAAAAGTATTGTCGTGTACCTAACACTTCTGATAAAAAGTCAGATTTGCGAATTATGAACTTAAAATTGCATGTTATAAAGTCCGAATTGTGAGCTATGAACTCAAACGGTTTATTCTGTGGAGTAAACAAGCTTCCATATCAAACCCAGTTGAGTCTGTCACACACACACACACACACACACATGTTGCTGTAGTAGTGTGTCATGAACGCACCTCTTTTATGAAGTATTTGGGTTTCCAGGGCATGTTGTTGGTGTTTCTCTCGTCGGACCGCTGCGAATCCTCCAGCCGATGCTTGTGTTCGGTGGCCAGATCAAGGTTTCCCTCCTTCAGAGCTGCGGTCACGTGAGACCAGAGACGCCTGAGCCCAAGAATATCACAGACAATTTACTAAATTTAAGAAAACCATATATATTCATAAAATTTTGGGAAACGCAAAAATGTTGTTTATTTTTCTACTTTTCTGAGTATAAACAGTAATATCGTGAGGAACCACCTGGACTCGCGCCGGCCCTGTTTCTCCACCGGGCGGATCATCTTCCTGATGACGGGCAGTGTGTTGGTGTCGATGACTTTGGTCTCTCCGCTGCTGTATGTGAACTCGAGCGTCCCGTTCCACTCGCCCTGAGCTTTACAAACAACCGTCCCGCTGGAGTTCTGCTTCACCTCGGCACTTACCCTAAAACACACACACACACACACACACACACACTAGAGCCCGACCGATAAAGGATTTTGAAGGCCGATACCGATACAATTATTTTTGGGTTTTAAAATCCGATATATCGGCCGATATTTTATTTATTTTATTATTTATTTATTTAAACTGGAGATGGTTAGTCACAAATGTTGTCCTGCTTATTTGAGTTTAGAGAACTGATGGGGATGTTCTTTTAATTGTTATTCAAGCAATGACCAACTTAACGAGTGTTGCCAACAGGAACGGTGTAGAGCACCCTCTGGTGGACAAACTATACAACTCCAACACCCATGACATGGTTCAAGCGTGTTTCGTCCATTTTTATTTTATTTTTTAAATATTCATTTATCGGCCATTATAACTGCCGATACCGATAGTTTGGAAAATGCCTAATATCGGTCTGCCGATATATCGATCTGGCTCTAACACACACATCATCATTATCACTCTAAGACTTCTCAATTACGTCTCCTTTAAAGGTGCAGTATGTAAGAATGACTAGTGGTCGGAATAGGTACTGCAGTCCAAATTCAAAATAATAAAAAAAGTTTATGGGCAAAATACAGTAATTGCAATAGGATTTTTTTTTACACGGGTTAAAGTTGGACAATGGATGACGTGACAAAATCCTCCCAGGAAATTCGTATTAATGAGTTGGGAAGTCATAATTAAGATGTCAGGCGTGTTAAAAAATCTAGAAGGCAATGTACCTTTTCTAAATAAAATTCAACAAGATTTCAGTTGTTGTTGTACAAGCAAGATGGGAAAATATTTGTCGGTGTGGTCTCAGTCCCGCCCCTCCTCAACTGTGATTGGATGGCTAGGTAAAAAGTGAGTGATGAGTGCTGTGTTTTACCCATTTTTTTCAACTTTCATCGCTCAGCATGAAAAAACGCTCACATCTGCTGGTGTTTTTAAATATGTGGCGTTCCCTTTAAAAACAAATTTAAAAAATACTTTGGTGAACACACAATATTAAAGTCGGCATGAAACGCAAGTTGTAATGGTCTTTTCTTCCCTACTGTGCCATATTTCCGAGTGAGACACTTCTGGGACAAGTACAAATGTGGGCGGGGCTTGATTGTGTATGTGAGGAATTGATTAGATGGTTGTGGTTTGCTATTGGTGGATCTCATGTGAGTGACAGGTTGCCCCGCCCACATCATCAGAGAAGAGATGCTGCAAGAGGAAGTAATTCTGATTTAAAACAATAATGACGTGAACCGATAAAACACTGCAACATTCCACAAATACTCTTTTATACCCAACTCCGTCAAAATTTTAAATCAAAATTTTTAGATTTGTACGAGGAGGAATGAGAAGTGTGCAATAACTTGGTGTTCTGCTTGTTGTTTTAGTATTGTGTGTTTTTTTAAATTTTTATTTATTTTTATTTTTTTATTTTATTTTTTTTTATTTTATTTTTTAGTTTTTTATTAGATGTGTCATGAGTGTGTGTGTAGTTTACATGTATGTCTTTAGCTGGTATTTGTTTTACTATGTGTATTATTGTTTGTAATGGCAGCTACTACTTTGCACCACGCACTTTGGGTCCATGACAAATTTCACCTAGGGGACAATAAAGTATATTCTATAAGAAAATAATAAGAATTGTCCATTTTGATTTCATAGTGACTTTAAAGGTGCAGTGTGTAGTTTTTAGCATCATCTATTGGTGAGGTTACGAATTGAAACCAGAAGAAGTTACGGTGGCCGACAGGAAGTGATGCTCGCTTCTTCAACAAATCGACGAACATCATTTGTCCGTTCAGGGCCACCGTAGAAACACGTCAAGGTGTGTGTAGAGAGAAATGACTCATTCTAAGGTAATAAAAACATGACGGTTCATTATGTAAGGTCTTAATACACCACTGAAAACATAGTTATGTATACGATATTGCATTTCTGTCAACAGATCCTCTTAAATATGACACATTGCACCTTTAAGAAAGTTTCTCACAGACGATACGACATGACGTGAGTGCAGCACCGACCTGTGAACCTTTCCGCCGTAGAAGGGTTTGGTGTGAAAGGTGACGCTGGCCGAGTATCCCGTCTGTGCGCAGCTGATGGAGACCTTCCCCCCCAACTCCAGCCACGGCACAGTGATGATGGACCGAGCGAACGCACTCGGGAATGTGAACACGTACTCCTCCCCGTGATCCCGCAGGTGCAACACACCTGATGAGCAAAGGTACAAACTGCGTCAACAAAGACTGAACGTTTTGTATTGCTCATGGTTAGCTCATGTTAGTTAACACATAAAAACTAAAAGTGTTACCAGATTATTTTATTGACTAGAAGAAGAGAGCGTCACCCACCTTCTCCCACCATGGAGACCCCGACTGACATCCCCATGAACTTGCTCTTGGTCCAGATGTGTGCGTTGACACACATGCCTCTCTCCTCGCACTCACAGTAAAACCCAGACACCGGAGGATGATGGGAAACCTGCTCCGCCACAAAACGCACCCTGAAATGATCTGACCCCGCCCCCGCCGCCTCCTGATTGGTCGCACGAGCCACGCCTTCCCGAGGAACCGCCCACGAGCAGCAGAAGGTCTCGCCCCGCACAGGGTTGTAGGGCTTCTTGGCGACGGCGCCCTTGCGTCCTTCGTGGAAGGCGGTCATGTAGTACTCGACGAAACGCACCATACGCTCCTCCGCCGTGTTTCCCGCGGAGATGGACAGGAACAGGTCCGGGTGCGCCATGAAGTTAGCGTACATCTCCAGCAATGAACGCTTCTCCAGGATGAATGTGGGAAGAACAACCTGCACAAACCACACAAAGAGACAAGTCAAATGTTAAAGGGTTAGTTACCCAAAAACGAAAATTCTGTCAGTATTTACTCCTTCGAAGGACCTTCGTTCATCTTCGGAACACAAATTAAGATATTTAAGATATTAGGATCGCTCCTGTATACTAGTCCATAGGCTTCTTGGGGGAATGACTCTTGCTGGCCTCGAAAAGTCATTAAAGACATCGTTAAAATAGTCCAAGTGACTACAGTGGCTCAATTTTAACTTTATCAAACGACGAGAACACTTTTTGTGCGCAAAAACAAACAAAAATAACGACTTTATTTCAACTATTCACTTCCTTCTCCATAAGCCTATAGTCCGTTAACGTAGTGTGATTGCGTAAAGCTCACTATTGGCCGACGCTGGTCATGTGTGTGTGATGCGTGTGACGTTACGTACAATAACAGAAGCTTACGCTATTAAACTAGTAACCTGACTCGCGCAGAGGGAGAAATAAACCAATAGTTGAAATAAAGTCGTTATTTTTGTTGTTTTTTGCGCACAAAAGTGTTCTCGTCGTTTGATAAACTTAAGATTGAGCCCCTGTAGTCACTTGGACTATTTTAACGATGTCTTTAATGACTTTTCGGGGACAGCAAGAGTCATTCCCTCAAGAAGCCTATGGACTGTATGCAGGAGCGATCTTAATATCTTAAATATCTTAATTTGTGTTCCGAAGATGAACGAAGGTCTTACGGGGTTGGAACAACATGAGGATGAGTAAATACTAACAGAATTTTCATTTTTGGGTGAACTAACCCTTTAAATGAAACTCTAATGTTATATGTTGTAATCATTGTTAATTGCAAACAAATCAAACAAAGGTAATTGAAATGTTTCAAGTGACTTTTAATGAATTCTGCAGTCTCAAAATTAGACATCAGCAAAACATGTGTTCTCTCACTAATCAAGGGCTTCATTAGCTGCAACAGGTGTGCTTGAGCTAGAACACATGAAATATCCCAACTGGCTAGGTTTGATGAGCGTCACGTTAGACTGCATGTTAGACTAAGTCAAAAGAATGGAGAGAAGAGATCAGTACAACCTGCACAAACCACACAGAGTAAAGAATGTTATCTGAAACTCGTGTGTTGCGTACGTCATGCGCACCCGTGTGAGGTCCATGCCGAGTTTGAGCTGAGACAGCAGATGCAGAATAACACTCCTCTGGTCCTCCAGCACACCCAGATCTTCCTCAGAGTTACTGTCTGAATCCATCACCTCTTCATCAGGAGGAACCAGCTTCACCCCCTCCTGCTGCAAACACAGTCACAAAGCTACAAACTAGAGCCAGGCCGATATTAGGCATTTTCCAAAATATCGGTATCGGCAGTTATAATGGCCGATAAATGAATATTTAAAAAATAAAATAAAAACAGATGAAACACGCTTCAATCGTCTCTCCTCGGCCTGTTATATTGAAAATGTATGTTTTACATACATTTGATTTGCAGTATGATGTTATCTATTGCTAATCATAGACTAGCTAACCACAAAGCTAGCTAACGCCACTATCGTCAGTGGAAGACCGCTAACGTTAACATTAATGAGCTTGGAAACCACAATGAACTTTTTCTGCCTAAATGAAGTAATGATTACTGTATTTATAACTCGCATATCTCTAGTTACAGTCCCTGCATTGTAAAACTTGCGAGGAGTGAACATTTAGACAGAGAGAAAAAGTATCAAACGTATCTTGTGCAGAAAAGTTAGCTTTTCTTTTACACGTGTGTGAAATCCAACAATATTTAATAAAAAAAAAAAAATATCGGCCGATATATCGGAATATCGGATTCTAAAACCCAAAAATATTTGTATCGTATCGGCCTTCAAAATACTTTATCGGTCGAGCTCTACCACAAACGCTTTCCATTTCAGATAAATGCTGTTCTTTTGAACTTTCTATTCATCAAAGAATCCTGAAATAATACAAATGTAAATAATTGATAATAATGAGAAATCCTTCTTGAGCATCAGATCCTCATATTAAGAGTGATTTCTGAAGGGTCATGTGACACTGAAGACTGGAGTAATGACGCTGAAAATCACAGGAATAAATGAGCTGATTCGGTCTTACCTCAGTGTTGTGGAGCAGGTTCTTCTTCCTGAGGGAGGGCGAGGGCTCTGTGGAGCTCAGGGTCACAGCTCCACCTTCCTCTGAGGGAGACTTCGGGACGGACCATACAGGAGCATTATCTGCAGGAATGAGGAGCACATGACCAGCGGTCAGTAGTTACACCACACACACACGCTCTGATAGAGCCAGACCGATATATCGGCCAGCTGATATTATCGGCCGATATTAGGCATTTTCCAAAATATCGGCAGTTATAATGGCCGATAAATGAATATTTAAAAAATAAAATAAAAACGGACAAAACATGCTTCAATCATCTCTCCTTGGCCTGTTATATTGAAAATGTATGTTTTACAATTTGCAGTATGATGTTATCTATTGCTAATCATAGACTAGCTAACCACAAAGCTAGCTAACGCCACTATCATCAGTGGAAGACCGCTAACGTTAACATTAATGAGCTTGGAAACCACAATGAACTTTTTCTGCCTAAATAAAGTAATGATTACTGTATTTATAACTAGCATATCTCTAGTTACAGTCCCTGCATTGTAAAATGTAAGTTATACTCGCGAGGAGTGAACATTTAGACATAGAGAAAAAGTATCAAACGTATCTTGTGCAGAAAAATTAGCTTTTCTTTTACACGTGTGTGAAATCCAACAATATTTAATAAAAAAATAAATATCGGCCGATATATCGGATTTTAAAACCCAAAAATATTTGTATCGGTATCGGCCTTCAAAATCCTTTATCGGTCGGTCTCTAGTGATTAAAGACCAGCCGAAACCATCAAACACCTTATAGGAAGGAATCACATCACTTTCAATACAAACATTTGCTGCTTTAACCTCCACATGAAACGCATGTATTATCAATACCAACATGTTTTTTTTTTTTTTTTTAGAAATATAACTAATTTTATGTTTATTCAAAACTTCGGAGGGTCCGGCAGCCGTTCAGTGTGTTGTGAAAGATGTGTTAAGCTCTTGGCATCTGCTCTCCTAATATTTCTGAGAACAGATGTCAAGTTTTCCTTACATTCAGACAGATTCAGCCATGTACAGATATATGAGAACTAACTGTAACTGAGAATACATTTAGCTGGTCTCTGTGAATAAATGTTAAATTAAATTAATGTTACATTTAAACATTTTATCCAACGCAACTTTCATTCCATTCAAGGCACACATTTGGTCCGTTTTTTAAATAAATAGTTCATAAACAAATACTATAAATAAATTAAGACTTCAGTAAAGATAATAAAGATAAACAAAATGGATATTAGGCGTGTTCGGCTCGAAACGGCACTGTGCAGACTGATCGGTGTATTACATCAATGTGATAATCTCAAGCTAACATAAATCTTAATATATATATATAAAAGCAGAAAATAATGACCCACATCAACACTATATCTGAAAGCATCGAGCATCACTTCATATTAATTCTTTAATTTCTCAAACTGCTTGGGGAAAACATGCAGAGAAACATCCATGCACAACTGAGAAGAGAATATGTGCAATGTTCTGACTGATTAAAGAGATGAAAAGCAAACAGATCATGCAAACTAAACACAAAATATGTATTTACCTGATTGGCGTTTCCCTCGTTTGGATCTGCAGGCCCCGCCCCTTTCCAAGACACGCCCCTGCCAGAGCCCCACCCCCTCATTACATATAACTAGCCCCTAATAGACCTCAGTCAGAGATCAAAGGTGTCATCTGAAGGATTTTAATTAATTTAATTCATCAGAAACATTCAGAGCGATCAGTTTAGGATTCAGTCCATCCAGTATATACCACCAAACACAAGAAACCTGAGATCTGAAGATCAGAAATAATACACATACAATATACAGAGTCATTCAGTGTTTCTCCTCAAACGTGTCCATTCACATCAAGGAGTTCTCGTTTGGCCGAGTGAATCAACATTAGGAAACAAAAAGATCAAACATAAAATCAAATCAAATATAAAGTCACGGCGACTGATCTCGACGGCCGTGTCAGGCTTTACTGGATCCACTGTCGGTTGTGTTTTAGGCACCTGTGTGTGTGTCTTTGGCATGTGGTTCATCATCCAGCATTGAAAACAACAGGAAACACACACACTCATACTGAATCATGCATTAAAGGGAAAGTTCACCCAAAAATGAAGATTAGCCCATGATTTACTCTCACTCAAGACATCCGACGTGTACACGATACTCTTCTTTCAGACGAACACAATCAGAGTTATATTAAAAATGTCCTGCCACTAATGCACTTTTATCATTGCTAACTGCACTTTTATGATGGATAGATGCACTTTTATGATGATAGATTCACTTTTATGATGATAGATGCATGTTTATGATGGACAGATGCACTTTTATGATGGATAGATGCACTTTTATGATGGATAGATGCACTTTTATGATGGATAGATGCACTTTTATGATGGACAGATGCACTTTTATGATGGATAGATGCACTTTTATGATGGATAGATGCACTTTTATGATGGATAGATGCACTTTTATGATGGACAGATGCACTTTTATGATGGATAGATGCACTTTTATGATGGACAGATGCACTTTTATGATGTATAGATGCACTTTTATGACGGATAGATGCACTTTTATGATGGACAGATGCACTTTTATGATGTATAGATGCACTTTTATGACGGATAGATGCACTTTTATGATGATATAGATGCACTTTTATGATGTATAGATGCACTTTTATCATGTATAACTGCAATTTTATGATGGATAGATGCACTTTTATGATGGACAGATGCACTTTTATGATGGATAGATGCACTTTTATGATGGATAGATGCACTTTTATGATGGATAGATGCACTTTTATGATGGACAGATGCACTTTTATGATGGACAGATGCACTTTTATGATGGATAGATGCACTTTTATGATGGATAGATGCACTTTTATGATGGATAGATGCACTTTTATGATGGATAGATGCACTTTTATGATTGATAGCACTTTTATGATGGACAGATGCACTTTTATGATGGACAGATGCACTTTTATGATGAACAGATGCACTTTTATGATGGACAGATGCACTTTTATGATGGATAGATGCACTTTTATGATGGACAGATGCACTTTTATGATGGATAGATGCACTTTTATGATGGACAGATGCACTTTTATGATGGATAGATGCACTTTTATGATGTATAGATGCACTTTTATGATGGACAGATGCACTTTTATAATGATAGAAGCACTTTTATCATGTATAACTACAATTTTATGATGATAGATGCACTTTTATCATGGATAGATGCACTTTTATGATGGACAGATGCACTTTTATGATGGACAGATGCACTTTTATGATGGATAGATGCACTTTTATCATACATAACTGCACTTTTATGATGGACAAATGCACTTTTATGATGGACAGATGCAATTTTATGATGAATAACTGCACTTTTATGATGGATTTTTAACTCCGACTGTATTCGTCTGAAAGAAGAGTGTCATATAGGATGACTCTCGGATAAATAAATCATGGGCTAATTTTAATTTTTGGCTGAACTATCCTTTAAAGAACGGTTTTGATCTGTGATCAGCACAAATCCAAATGACACAATCAGGCACAGAACTGAACAAACAAATGAAGAACCAAAATACAGATGAATCACACAGACACCGAACATGCAAACAGCCCTTCAGCAGCACGTATTGCACGCGTTAATCTGCAAGGGCCCCGTTACATACGGACAGGGGTCGCAGAGGACCTCGGCCGGGTCTTTGGCCGGTTCAGTCTGTCGGGCGTCCGTGTCGGACTCACCACGTTTGTGACCCGGCTGAGCGCTGCGCGTGTGTAATATAGTCAGGCATTCTCCCAGACAGCTCAGTGTGGCGGCAGACGTGGCCTTCAGAAGCAGCAGGTCCTGATCCAGACAGGACAGGGATCCTCCCGCCGGAAGAGCCTCGATGGACTGGACCAGACTCTTCTGCTGACCCTCGGCCTGCGACATGACCTGAGGGAAACGGGAAACACGGTCATTGCTGCGGTTGACCAGCGGGTGGCGCCGTTCAGAACTGACTAACTAGGAGTTAAAAACATCACAGCAAACTGTGCTCACTGTTACTACAATCACCAACAATGAATAAAGAGATGAAACATCAAAGATCTCATAAATGCAGCCTTGCTGAGCAGAAGAGCCTTCTTACTGAGAGCTAGTTTATGTACAGTAGATGAAAATGGTGACTTTCTTTCTGCGTTCTTGGCATGTAATTATAAAGAATAAAAGTGTTTATCTTCATAATCTCTCCTCAAACTTCCCCCGCCTCTGAATGACGTTCCTTTCCTGCTGATGAAATGGAGGGCATGAGTGTGAAGCTGAAGTGAGTGTGTGTGTGATGTGACACACGAGTAATAATATTTCAGCTGACGC
>NW_024121127.1:506909-545890 GCF_016745375.1 Pimephales promelas
AGGATCTGGTTTTGTTGAGATTCACACACTGATTGTGGTGTGTGTGTGTGTGTGTGTGTTTGTACTTGACCAGACAGCAGATGCACACGCACACAGTAGTGCAGTGCCAGATCAGTGCTGTGTGTAATAAGCCCAGCAGTGCTTATGTGGATGAGTGTGTGTTGGCGCTGATTGTGTCCTCTTCACATCCGTTCCTCCACTCTTCCAGCACCTGACTGCCAACACTCATTTCAGTCCCCAATTTGAAGACATGTTGTGATGGATCCGTGTCAATATCGGGATTCTGATAACACCTGGTTTGGCCTATACATCCTTTAACATATCTCAGCTCTGGAAGGGTCTAGAGCCTCCAGTTTTGCACTCAAGTCTAAGTCTCATGGCCCTCTATCAGAATCCAAGGTTTCAAGAAGATCAGAGAAACTCAAAATTTCAACCAAAAAAAAAAAAACCGACAGTGGTACCCGTTTCGTTTTTTTGGGGGGGGAGAAAATTAAGTTTCTCCTATCTTATCAAAACTCTGGATTCTGATAGAGGGCCATGAGACTTAGACTTGAGTGCAAAAATGGAGGCTCTAGACCCTTCCAGAGCTGAGATATTGATATCCCATGTAGCATTTATGCCATTATAAATATCTCAATATCTCAGCTCTGGAAGGGTCTAGAGCCTCCATTTTTGCACTCAGGTCTAAGTCTTTATATTTCTTGCTTTATATTTTGCGGTGAAGTTTGACCAGGATCTGGTTTTGTTGAGATTCACACACTGACTGTGGTGTGTGTGTGTGTTTGTGCGTGTGCACCTGCTGTCTGGTCAAAATCACAGTAGTGCAGTGCCAGATCAGTGCTGTGTGTAATAAGCCCAGCAGTGTTTATGTGGATGAGTGCGTCTTGGCGCTGATTGTGTCCTCTTCACATCCGTTCCTCCACTCCTCCAGCACCTGACTGCCAACACTCACTTCAGTCCCTAATATGAAGACATGTTGTGATGGATCCGTGTCAATATCGGGATTCTGATAACACCTGGTTTGGCCTATACATCCTTTAACATATCTCAGCTCTGGAAGGGTCTAGAGCCTCCAATTTTTCACTCAGGTCTAAGTCTCATGGCCCTCTATCAGAATCCTTAGACTTAGACCTGAGTGAAAAAATAGAGGCACTAGACCCTTCCAGAGCCGAGATATTGAGATCCCACGTGGCATTTATGCCATTATAAATAACTCAATATCTCAGCTCTGGAACAGTCTAGAGCCTCCATTTTTGCACTCAGATCTAAGTCTCATGGCCCTCTATCAGAATCCAGAGTTTCAAGAAGATCAGAGAAACTCAAAATTTCGACCAAAAAAAAAAAAAAAAAACGACAGTGGTATCCTTTTCGGGGTTTTTTTTTTTGTTGAGACTGAGACTTAGACCTGAGTGCAAAAATGGAGGCTCTAGACCGTTCCAGAGCTGAGATATTGAGATATTTATAATGGCATAAATGCTACGTGGGATCTCAATATCTCGGCTCTGGAAGGGTCTAGAGCCTTCATTTTTGCACTCAAGTCTAAATCTCATGGCCCTCTATGAGAATCCAGAGTTTTGAGAAGATTGGAGAAACTTAATTTTCACTCCCCTCCCAAAAGAAAGAAAGGGGTAACACTGTCTGTTTTTTTTTTTTGGTCGAAATTTTGAGTTTCTCTGATCTTCTTGAAACCTTGAATTCTGATAGAGGGCCATGAGACTTAGACTTGAGCGCAAAACTGGAGGCTCTAGACCGTTCCAGAGCTGAGATATTGAGATATTTACAATGGCATAAATGCTACGTGGGATCTCAATATCTCGGCTCTGGAAGGGTCTAGAGCCTTCATTTTTGCACTCAAGTCTAAGTCTCATGGCCCTCTATTAGAATCCAGAGTTTTGAGAAGATTGGAGAAACTTAATCCCCCCCCCCCCAAAAAAAAAAAAAAAAACGAAAGGGGTACCACTGTCGTTTTTTTGTTTTTTTTTGGTTGAAATTTTGAGTTTCTGTGATCTTCTTGAAACCTTGGATTCTGATAGAGGGCCATGAGACTTAGACTTGAGTGCAAAACTGGAGGCTCGAGAATTCAAGGCCCTCTATCAGAATTCAAGGTTTCAAGAAGATCAGAGACATTCAAAATTTCGACCAAAAAAAAAACAGACAGTGTTACCCCTTTCGTTTTTTTGGGAGGGGAGTGAAAATTAAGTTTCTCCAATCTTCTCAAAACTCTGGATTCTAATAGAGGGCCATGAGACTTAGACTTGAGTGCAAAAATGAAGGCTCTAGACCCTTCCAGAGCCGAGATATTGAGATCCCACGTAGCATTTATGCCATTATAAATATCTCAATATCTCGGCTCTGGAAGGGTCTAGAGCCTTCATTTTTGCACTCAAGTCTAAGTCTCATGGCCCTCTATCAGAATCCAAGGTTTCAAGAACATCAGAGAAACTCAAAATTTCGACCAAAAAAAACAAAAAACGACAGTGGTACCCCTTTCGTTTTTTTTTTTTTTTGGGGGGGGGGGGGGGGATTAAGTGTCTGCAATCTTCTCAAAACTCTGGATTCTGATAGAGGGCCATGAGACTCAGACTTGAGTGCAAAAATGGAGGCTCTAGACCAGTGTTTCCCAAACTTTTTTCTGGGGACCCACATTTTAAAGTCGAGAAATCTTTGTGACCCAAGAAACATAAGGCCCATATAGTTCATATATCACGAAGAGAATGTATGCATTAACAAAATATGTATGACCATTTTTAAGGTCAGTTAAGCTTCCAGTCAACTATTTAAAAGAGATACAGATATTTGAAAAAGCACAATTTTTTATTATTAACCTGTTGTTGACCATAAGCGAAATGCAGAGGTGAAATGAGAAAGGAAGAGTTCACAGGGCATCTCACTGTTTTCATATTCTCAAAAAAATACCCATTCGAGACGGATTTGAATCCGATCGCTCAAACCACTTCAGGAGGTGGTCTGGGCCACATTCCAGACGAAACTGGACAAGTGGAAATGCATCTGGTTCTTGAAACCACATATGTAAATGTTACTACTCCCAAAAATGCTAAAAAATAAACGCGTGAGAGCGTGTTACAGGCTATTTGTCACGCTATTTTAGTCAGATATGACGACTCTACTGTGACGCGCATCACCTCAGATGAGCAGCTGAACGCCTAATCAAGCCAACACGCCGGATTCTATCGCAAATCAAAGTGAAAGTAAGTCGCAGACACTATTAACACTACCATCTTCATTAAAAGTAAAGAAACGAAATGATCTTACCAGTTCTGTTGCCGCTCTCTCTTATCACCATCTTTGCTGATTTAGAAATTAGTCAATGATCAATAAAATGCAGCTCATATCTTTTGCTTTCGGTGACGTGCACTTGCAAAAACACATTTATGTGACCAGGTGTAAATGGAATCGTTTTGATAAATCAGATAGCTATCTGATCTGAGAAAACGCATGAAGTGTCCAGGTGTAAACAGCCCCTAAGTCTCATGGCCCTCTATCAGAATCCAGAGTTTTGAGAAGATTGGAGAAACTTCATTTTCTCGCCCCCCCCCCAAAAAAAACGAAAGGGGTACCACTGTCGTTTTTTTTTTGTTTTGTTTTTTTGGTCGAAATTTTGAGTTTCTCTGATCTTCTTGAAACTTTGGATTCTGATAGAGGGCTATGATTATTTAGCTAAGGCTCAATTGCTAGCGAGTACAACTGCCCAGACAAAGGGCATCCTTGGCTTGCTTTGAGCTTGCTCAGTTGGGGTTATTTAGTGTTTAGCAATGTTGTTGATCTGTGCTGTGCTACTTTCATGTTATCACTGTGAAGCTGCTTTGATACAATCTGTATTGTGAAAAGCGCTATATAAATAAATGTGACTTGACTTGACTTGTTTTATGCCCCTATTAACTAAGACTGGATAACTAAGCCCACCTCCAACCTCCAACAGTGCAGAAGCTCCAGTGT
Organism: Pimephales promelas; assembly: GCF_016745375.1. The sequence continues at coordinate 510,867 of NW_024121127.1, forward strand.
AAAGCAGTTTGATCCAAAAGATAAAATTCTCACCAAACCCAAAAGCTCTGAGAGTCTCAAATAAATAAAAATGATCCACTTTGTCAAAAGCTTTCTCTTGGTCAATTGACAAAAAAACCTAAATCCTCATTACCAGCATTTGCTAAATTCATTAAATCACGCACAAGATAGAGATTGTCCATTATTGTTCTTTTTGGCACACAATACGTTTGAAAATCATTAATAACATACTCTAAAAAATGTTTTAATCTATTTGCAAGACACTTAGCTAGAATTGTATAATCAGAACACAGTAAGGCTACTGGTCTCCAGTTCTTTAACGGTCCAAGGTCACCTTTTTTTGGTAATAAAGATAAAACTGCTCTTCTACAACTAGTTGGCATTTCATTTTTCCTATGAGAAAGTCTAAACACATCAAGAATATCATCTTCTAAAATGGTCCAGAATTGTTTATAGAATTCGGAAGGAAGTCCGTCAATGCCAGGGGACCGGCCATTGGAGAGTTTTTTACCGCTTCTGAAATTTCATCCAAATGAATATCAGCATCAACCAATTGTCTCTGATCATCAGTAATCTTTGGCAAATCTCTAAGTAGGTCTTCCATGCAATTAATGTCACAGTGTCTTGCTTTAAATAAATCAGTTTAAAAGTTCTTTGCATGATTTCTCATTTCTTTTGGGTTTGTTGTTAAAGTCCCATCTGGTAGCTTCAAATGTAACATTTGTTTTCTTTCTCCTTGTTTCCTCTCCAAGTTGAAGAAAAACGAGCTCGGAGCATCCATTTCCTGTAGTAAAGAAAAACGGGATCTTATTAAAGCCCCTTTCGCTGTTTCATTAAACATTAAGCCAAAACAGTCTTTTTTTTTCTTAATTGTTCTACTTCTTCTGAATTTTCTTCAATGATTCCTTTTTCGATTTCAGTCATCTCTTTTTCAAGTGTTTTAATAGTGTCCTTTACATGTCTATTTGAGTGGGCTGTATAGTTCTGACAGAAAATTCTTATTTGTGCTTTTCCAATCTCCCACCATTGCACTAAATCTTCGTAGTCATTTTTTTGTTTTTGCCATTTAGACCAAAATAACCCAAATTTTTCACAAAATATAGAGTCATGTAACAAATTCAAATTAAAATGCCAATAATAACTGCAATGCTGTGACTTTTTAAAACTCATTTCAATCATACACAAATGATGATCAGTAAAACCATTCGGAAAAATATTAGCTTTCAAAACTCTGTTAGAATTCTTTTTACTTGCATAAAACCTATCCAACCTTGCAGCACTAATATGATTATGAGAGGCTTTAAACCATGTATATTGTTTCACAACGGGATGTTTCTCCCTCCATACATCAGACAAGTCATATTTCTTTATAATACTGCTTAATGAATTAGCAGACTGAGGGTACGGTTCTTCACTATTTCGGTCTAATGTAAAATCTAAGGTACAATTCCAGTCACCCCCAAGAATGAGACATGCATTATCAATTTTTTTAAATTCACTGGACATTTTAAAAAAAAAATTCTACCCTTTCTGCTCCATTATTTGGTGAGTAAACATTCATAAAAAGAAATGAAAACCCCATTAGCTCCACTTGTACAATCAGACTTCTGCCCTTATCTATCTCATAAGAATATACATTACTCGTATTCAACTTTTTTGAAAACAGAATTGCAACACCTCCACTTAGATTAGAACCATGACTTAGAAAAATTTACCCTCCCACCACATCTTCCACTCTACTTCCTTATCTACAGGGGTTGGACAATGAAACTGAAACACTGGCCAATGTTGGAGGTTTCACATCTATATGCCTGGCGGCCAATCTTCAGAGTGAAGCACGGGTGGATCAGTGATGGTTTGAGCTCCAATATCATGACAAACCTGATTGTATTTGATGGACACGACACTGCCGAGGACTACCAAACCCTTCTGGAGGATCATGAGCACCTGATGCTCAAACCGTGTATCAGCATGATCATGCACCAACACACACAGCAAGACTTGTGACAGAAGGGTTTGATGAAGATGAAAGTGACGTTGAACATCTCCCATGGTCTGCACAGTCACCAGATCTGAATATTATTGAGGTGTTTTGGAGGAGCGAGTCCACCAGCATCATATAGTGACCTGGACACTGTTCTGGAAGAGGAACGGCTCATAATCCCTCTGGTCACTGTGAAGAACTTCTATCTGTCAATTGGTGCTGTATTTGGATGCAAAATGAGGCCCTCACCATTCTAACAAATTATTGTGTAGTAAAACCAGGTGTTTCAGTTTTTTTGTCCAACCCCTGTAGATCACTATGGGTTTCTTGCAAAAACATAATATCCATATGTTTGTTTTGAATAATTCATACAAAGCAGCTCTTTTTCTATAATCCCTTCCTCCATTGATATTAATTGTCCCTATTTTTATGCTCTCCATAAAGAGAAAAAAGAGAAAGACAAACAATCAGAAGAGAACAAAAAGAGAAAAACACCCTTTGTGACTTAACCATTGTATAGATTACCTTTTAACCCATTCTTTCCCTTTGCGTATTTTTGTCACAATTTTCTTCAGTCTAAATCTTTTCCTTCGGCTCAGTTCTTCAAATCCCACACTCTTCTGTATTTTAACTACCGATCTCACAAATCTTTCAAAATCAGGAAAAAAACTCTTGACATCAAGTCTTTCCAAAAGTTTCATCTAAGAAATCATTAATTTCATTCACTGTGTATAACTGATCATCACCACTCTGAGAAGTAAAGTCAGATATTTCTGAAAGACCGTCTTCATCTCCCATCTCCTCCATTTCATCATCTCTATCCCCAACCTCCCCAACACCTTCACGATCAACAGTGTTTTTCAACTGTTTCTTCACAACTTACATCTCGGTTATTCTGTGTTTTATTCCTCTCTAAATCATCTCCCTTCTTTCCCGTCTCACCTAAATTCCTTCCTACACTGTCTTCTTTCTCACCATCATTCACTTTTGACACACTCGGCCTAGCGACTCCATTTAACCCACTCGATCCTGCTAATTCGCTGTCCAACTCGTTTTCAGTGTTCATTTTCTTAGGGCAAGCATTTTTTTGTGTCCTATTTCACCGCATTCAAAACATTTTAGACTCCCGGCACTTGCATAAAGCATGTAGGACTTTCCTTCAAACAGAACTCGAAAAGAAATGTCAAGAGCCGCTGAATCTAAAAACAAACAATCGACGTCTAAAAGACATAACGTGTTTCAGTGACTCGTTTTTACATCCTAGCGGAACCATCTTGATTCAGCTAGCTATTTTGCCAAATCTCAACAATTCCTTCTCTATATCTTGATTTGGTATAAAAGGGGGACAACTCGAGATTGTTACACGGCTCGATTGAGATACCAGCGGGGAAATAACAGTGTAAACGCCACTCACCCAAATGCCGCTCTCAACCAGCTGACTAGTTAGGTTCCATTCCATTCCTTCAGAAAGACCACTACGGCCTTATTCATCCGTGAAGCTGAAACAACGTTGTCGTACCCCACCTGTTCACCTATCGCCACGAGCACTTCTTCCACTGAAACTCCGGCCTCGGGTACACATCTAACGCCATGACGGAGTGAGAGAGAGGAGTCACACCCTCTCGGGCGAGCCTCCATCTCAAACACCCGCCACGCGATCAAACAATGAAAAACCACTCACCTAAAAATATCTTAAGAAACCAAACAGAAACTATTTTAAAACAGTGAAGGGAGTAGATAAATATCAGAAAAACCTAGAAGGAACCAAAATAAAAAAGAAGAAAAGGAAAAACATTTAAATCGCTCCTCTCACCCGTGAGAAACTCACACACCTCAAACCCATAGAGAGAGAGAGAGAGGGGGGCATAATGCCGATCAATAAAAAACTAGACTAAACTCCACTGGTAGTCATACTTGTTGATGATATTCCAGTTTCATCCCATCATCTCTGTAGTAGTATTGTGGCACATTCTCCAGGCCTCTCTTGGAGATGTTATCAGGAAGACAGAGGGCGCTGTAGGTCAGGGAGGCAGTGGCATGCTTCAGCAACTTCACCAATGACTCTCCACCTACACCTGCATACTAGGAGTGGTATCATTACAGGGTTAGTTCACCCAAAAATGAAAATTAAGTCATTAATTACTCACCCCCATGCTGTACCAACCCCGTAAGACCTTCGTTCATCTTCGGAACACGAATGAAGATATTTTTGATTAAATTTGAGAGCTGTGAAACTACCACATTGGCTCCTAAGGGAATGACTCTTGTCAGCCCAGAAAGTCAATGAAGAAAATGTTTAAATATCCCATGTGACTACAGTGGCTCAACTATAAGTTTATCAAGCGACGAGAATACTTTTTGTGCGAAAAAACAAACAAACAAAAATAACGGCTTTATTCGACTATTCCTTTTCTTCCTTGTTGGCCTGAAACGAGACTTCAATAGATTTCCACCATGCATGCGCGAGAACTGAACTGAAGTAGTTGAAGGAGATCGCAATTCTCGCACATGCGTTGTGGAAATCTATGGAAAGTCTCGTTTCAGGCCAGGTTCCCAAGTTTTATCTTTTTTTTTATCAATGTTTTTAACCAGTCGTGTGTGTTATCTGGTCATTGTACTAGTTATGGCAGCGCTTAGCTTGGCGAGTTTGGTATTTCGTTCCAACTGCTACACAGCGTTGAGTGAACCTATGAAAGAGAACGTCTTTGGTTACTGATGTAACTATGTTCTTTGAATAGAGAACGAGACGCTGCGTTCGCTGCCAAGCTCCTTGGGCTGCCGACGAGCTTCCTTTTTCGTCAGAGAAAGCTGAGGAGCACATGTCGCGCACGCTAATATAATTTTAACTCAATCACCGCTCCGTCAGCCAATTAATTGGCGTGATTCTATAAGGGCTTCAGACAATCAGCACAACCAGAGGGCGTTCCCACTGTGTCAAGCTACGCAGCGTCTCGTTCCCTATTCAGAGAACATAGGTAGGGTTAACCAGAGACGTTCCTCCACATACCTCACTGATATTCCCAGGGGAAGGTCTTCATTTCTTCAGGTGTGAATCACAGTATTATTCATGATGTTTCACGCCTCCCCACATACAGCCTGACTACATTGTTAAATGACTACATTGTTTTGCTTGAAGGAGTGATGAGGATGGTTTTCACATTGTTTTGAAGAAAACATAAGCAACAAGAACCAGTTTTGAAAAGCCTTGTGAACAAATGTTTACTATGTGTTATATGGCTTCATTCCAGTGACTTCAAATTTTAGTTTAAAAAACAAGCATAAACATTATTTTCTTAACACTACAAACTTGTATGTACTTGTTGCTCACATATTACTGTAGCCTTGTTTGTGCTGAATACAGTGTTATCAGACTCTAGTCACTAATATGTTTTTAAGCAACTGCTTCAGGTGTGAATCACAGTATTATTCATGATGTTTCACGCCTCCCCACATACAGCCTGACTACATTGTTAAATGACTACATTGTTTTGCTTGAAGGAGTGATGAGGATGGTTTTCACATTGTTTTGAAGAAAAACATAAGCAACAAGAACCAGTTTTGAAAAGCCTTGTGAACAAATGTTTACTATGTGTTATATGGCTTCATTCCAGTGACTTCAAATTTTAGTTTAAAAAAACAAGCATAAACATTATTTTCTTAACACTACAAACTTGTATGTACTTGTTGCTCACATATTACTGTAGCCTTGTTTGTGCTGAATACAGTGTTATCAGACTCTAGTCACTAATATGTTTTTAAGCAACTGCTTCAGGTGTGAATCACAGTATTATTCATGATGTTTCACGCCTCCCCACATACAGCCTGACTACATTGTTAAATGACTACATTGTTTTGCTTGAAGGAGTGATGAGGATGGTTTTCACATTGTTTTGAAGAAAACATAAGCAACAAGAACCAGTTTTAAAAAGCCTTGTGAACAAATGTTTACTATGTGTTATATGGCTTCATTCCAGTGACTTCAAATTTTAGTTTAAAAAACAAGCATAAATATTATTTTCTTAACACTACAAACTTGTATGTACTTGTTGCTGACATATTACTGTAGCCTTGTTTGTGCTGAATACAGTGTTATCAGACTCTAGTCACTAATATGTTTTTAAGCAACTGAAAAAAGCACCAATGTCAACGTCTTCAGGGCCCCAAAATACCCTTAGGGCCCAGAGGGTAAAGGGGAAAATCCTCAGCAATGGTTTATACTTCTGAATTTACACATGGTTTGTCTTATAGCATATTCAAAACTCAACATAGAAATATAAACATCATTAAAAGCTGGATTTTCACCACAGGGACTTTAAATAAATATGGTTTGGCATCACGACAGTCCATATTCAGCAAGTAAATGCTGCTCTTCTGATGTGGTGCTGGCCGTTTCAGATGTGTCCTTGCTTCTCTGTGTAACGTCTGCTCCGGTACAACACTCATCCTTCTCTGTCTGAATCCCGGATCCTTCCATCTGCGGTTTGTCCTGAGAGCTGTCCGGCTCCGTGTGAAATATCCTCAGCTCATGAAAGTGCTCCTTCAGCTGAGTGCTCTCCTGCATGGCTGAAAGTATGGGCGACTGGGACTGTTGCGACAAAAACTATGAGGAAACAAGAGAGAATGTCAGTAACACAAACAGTTCACTATCCATTACCTCTTCTTACCCGTGCATTACCTGTTTGAGGTTCTCCGGCAGATTCGTATCAGGGAAAATAATTCTGCATCCTTGATAACCGTACCACATAGCCAGAAAGATCAGGACAATAGCGACTAACACCACCAGAAAGCTGACCAGGAGCACGACTGCGATGAGCCAGGGCTCGACCTCACCTGAGCACATGTTACAGGACGTTGAGATTGACATGTTTACATGTGCAACAATGATGTGATTATTAGTGACTTAAACGCAGTTTGCATTAATCGCTAAGAATCATGGTTATTTTTACTGCCATTTTTTACATGCACAAATGACGCCCTCATACAGTCGGTGTTACTGGCCACTGTTTAATCCACCCGAGTCAAATGCACAACATTTTTCTATAGACGCATTTCATTTTTTTGCCTATGGGCCTAGAATATCTTCATTCTGATGTTTTCGATCATCAATATACTGCATTATATTCATGTCATGCAACCTTGTCAACATCAACACAGTTTTTTCAGCACCACAAAAATACAATGCCTTCTTTACAGTGGTTTATGAATCTGCACATGAAAACATCATTTGTGTCCATCACATGCACACTTGCATCAGAGTGGCACAGATGTCGTTTAAGTTTATAAATGCCTGTTTATTGATTCAGATCTGCAAACACCACATATTGTACTATAGTTTAGTTTAGTTTAGTATACTTTTGCCCTTTTTCAGGAAATTTGTCTTGGGCTCAAAGCTGCAGTAGTACACAACACACACACACACACACACACAAAAAAAGCTGGTTTATATGGGGGAAAGCTGGTTTATATAGGAGAAAGCTGGTTTATATGGAGGAAAGTTGGTTTATATGGAGGAAAGCTGGTTTATATGGGGGAAAGCTGGTTTATATGGGGGAAAGCTGGTTTATATGGGGGAAAGCTGGTTTATATGGGGGAAGCTGGTTTATAGGAGGGAAAGCTGGTTTATATGGGGGAAAGCTGGTTTATATGGGGGAAAGCTGGTTTATATGGGAGAAAGCTGGTTTATATGGGGGAAAGCTGGTTTATATGGGGGAAAGCTGGTTTATATGGGAGAAAGCTGGTTTATATGGGGGAAAGCTAGTTTATATGGGGGAAAGCTGGTTTATATGGGGGAAAGCTGGTTTATATGGGGGAAAGCTAGTTTATATGGGGGAAAGCTGGTTTTTATGGAGGAAAGCTGGTTTATATGGGGGAAGCTGGTTTATATGGGGGAAAGCTAGTTTATATGGAGGAAAGTTGGTTTTTATGGAGGAAAGCTGGTTTATATGGGGGAAAGCTGGTTTATATGGGGGAAAGCTAGTTTATATGGGGAAAGCTGGTTTATATGGAGGAAATCTGGTTTATATAGGGAAAGCTGGTTTATATGGGGGAAAGCTGGTTTATATGGGGGAAAGCTGGTTTATAGGAGGGAAAGCTGGTTTATAGGAGGGAAAGCTGGTTTATAGGAGGGAAAGCTGGTTTATATGGGGGAAAGCTGGTTTATATGGGGGAAAGCTGGTTTATATGGGGGAAAGCTGGTTTATATGGGGGAAAGCTGGTTTATAGGAGGGAAAGCTGGTTTATAGGAGTAAAAGCTGGTTTATATGGGGGGAAACTGGTTTATATGGGGGAAAACTGGTTTATATGGGGAAAGCTGGTTTATAGGAGGGAAAGCTGGTTTATATGGGGGAAAGCTGGTTTTTATGGAGGAAAGCTGGTTTATATGGGGGAAAGCTGGTTTATATGGGGGAAAGCTGGTTTATATGGGGGAAAGCGCTGGTTTATATGGAGGAAATCTGGTTTATATAGGGAAAGCTGGTTTATATGGGGGAAAGCTGGTTTATATGGGGGAAGCTGGTTTATATGGGGGAAAGCTGGTTTATAGGAGGGAAAGCTGGTTTATAGGAGGGAAAGCTGGTTTATATGGGGGAAAGCTGGTTTATATGGGGGAAAGCTGGTTTATAGGAGGGAAAGCTGGTTTATAGGAGGAAAAGCTGGTTTATATGGGGGAAGCTGGTTTATATGGGGGGAAACTGTTTATATGGGGGAAACTGGTTTATATAGGGGGAAAGCTGGTTTATATGGGGGGAAAACTGGTTTATATGGGGAAAGCTGGTTTATAGGAGGGAAAGCTGGTTTATATGGGGGAAAGAGCTGGTTTATAGTAGGGAAAGCTTACTGCTGGGTGAGTTGGTCACACAGGTCGTGTTGCTGAATTGGCTTGTTTTCTTATTGTACAAAATCGCCACTTCGACACAGTAGTTCACCAAAGGCTCCAGATTTGGTAACATAATTCTGTTCTGGTCTCTGGTTAGGTCTTTCTGTTGAGAATAAACAACAAAAACACATTGAGCATGAATAGCCTGACTCATATAACTGAAATAGATGTCTTATCCTGTTCAGTTTGCTATTGAAGGGGGAAAAGCGTGTTGGTATTGTATTTATAGTTTTTTTTTTTTCAAGGACCCCCTCAAAGTAATTGTGGGTGGGATAATGAACACAATATGCTTGTTTTATTGGCACAAACTGTCCACATCAGTAAATGTGTACTTTTCAATAATACAGCACAAATATAAACATTATAAACATGTATTTTAGTTTCCCTCAGTCCAGAACAAATCCTTTGAGTTCAACGGTATTCCAACATGACATCATTAAGTTTAGGGACGGGGTTGAGGCAAGTCATATATTTATATAACGTTAAGTCAACGGCGTTCATAAACACGCTGAAAGGCGATTATGCGTCTTGATAGCACGCCAAAAATGGAAATACGAATTGGCGTGTCATACACACGCTACTTCATGAGATCAGTCTGGGTATTCAGAACAAAACAAGACAGTAGCAAAATAGGTAGCCTATAAAATAAACCAATTATAATCGCATTCATTACAAACAACATTTATTTGAAAGCCTAAATGATTTTGGGTTCCGGCACCAGTCCAAGAAGCTTTGTGCTTCCCAATATCCCTGTAAAACAGCATCCTTCACATGCGCAGACATGAGTCTGATCTGTTGTACAGTATATGTAGGCTAACAGCACAAACACTTAAGAAACCATTGTATTCATTACCTTTTCTGCCGCTCCTTCTTCCCAAAAGCGGATGATGTATGAAACCCCAGTGAAGAAGACATCCCTCAAGTTGTTTTTTCTCATAGGAGGATCAGTGATGTCCACTTCGGTTTGTCCTTTTCTGCTGCTCAGTTTGACACGAGGAGCGCTGACCTCCGCTGCACAGACAGGGCAATGCTGTATTACACACGTTTAACACAGTTTTAATTCAGTTCTCCTGCGATGTTCGTTCGGAAAACTCAAAGAATGTGCATCATATGTGTCATTTATGTTTTAACCAGTCCCTCCAGAATTGCGATCGCAACAATTAAAGGACAACTCTGGCGCAAAATGAACCGTAGGTCTAATTACACATTGGTACATAGTCAACCATTCCCTGAGATTTGGTTTCATGATTATCGAATGTAAAGAGTTTTATCTCTAAAAACTGTTTAGCTTATAACGCTAGTATATGTGGCACAGAGTAATGAAAATAAAAATCATTTTATTATTACAGCACCACTCTTTTATTGGTTTCTAATATAAACCATTCATAATTTAAATTAGGGATGCACATTTGATTGACCACATATCGATATCAGCCGGTAAATGGTCATTTTTAAGGTTATCGTAATCAATCTGATAAGAAAATGAAGTGGATACATTAACCCCCTATGGCATGGTGTTTTCCTCAGGCCACAATCTACCTTTCTGGACCTCAAACCGGCCCAAACGTTTTTTTTTTGTTTTTTTTAATATATAATATCACCTGACATGTGTGTTCACTAAAAAACACTTAAGTGTGTGTTTTGTTTGGGGTGGAGCAGTCCTTTCATGAAGAACCACACGGTACACACTGCCACCGATTGGTAAGATAAATATAACTTTTTAACATCTTTAAGTTGAAATAACTTTATATAAAAAATATATGCAAGTGCATCATTATGTACAGAAGAATGTTTGATTATTTAAAGATTTATTTGTTTTTATCTATACACTGAAACTGTGTTAGACCTGTAACTTGATATTGCAATAACTTATGTTCATATCATATCAAGTTCTCCTGCGATGTTCGTTCGGAAAACTCAAAGAATGTGCATCATATGTGTCATTTATGTTTTATCATTGTTGTTATTATTATACTGCCATAGAGAATGATGGGTAATGTAGTTTGGTCACCAGTGGTGGAAAGAGTACTGAAAAAACATACTCAAGTAAAAGTACCATTACATTCCAAAAAATGTAGTGTGAGTAGAGTAAAAAGTACTTGTCCAAAAAACTACTTGAGTAAGAGTAAAAAAGTAGCTTATTTAAAAGTACTCAAGAGTAGTGAGTAGTGAGTACTGAGGTGTGGATTCTACCCCTTATAATAAACATTGTGCACTACAATTTATAAATTAAAAAAATGCACATACTGTAATTCACATTATATTTTGTTGTTTGTAAGAGAGATTGAAGAATATCTATCATCAATCTTTTTAAAATGCATCAAATCAGTACACTCATCACCATTTAAATCATATTATTTGGGGGGAAAAAAGCATTTAAAACTCGGGCGAAAAACCACTGGGCCTGAGCATGCTATTGTTGCACATAAAATATCAATATTCATAACTGTGCAAAGAATTCAAAAACCTTTAGAAACTCATATGATAGTTCAGCATCACACACCAAGAGATGGGTTAAATAGAGAGATTAAAAAATACCCAATTTCTCTCCAAAACGGTACCAATGTTAGTGTTTTGATAAATGAGAATCACTAATATTATCATATTACCTCAACTAATGCACTGAAAAAGGCTAAGATAGTGAGCCAACACTAATTACACACTTTAATTCCATGCTATTAAATATGTTACAATTAATGCACATTGTAGAAGGGTGGCATCATCCCTTACATTTTACACGGCTACATTTACTCACATTGTAATGCTGATAATATAATTTGTAAGGAAAATTGTGCATTAAATAGGGAAGTTATATCCAGGAAACTTTTACAAAAGAAACAAACAAACACACTTTGTCTCTGAAGTCTCGGCGAAGCTGTTTTATCAGCAGCATCCACAAAAAAAAAAAAAAGTTCAACATGAACAATGTTTTTTGCGGAAGTCTTGCGGAAGTGTACTTGCCAAATGAAGACGGATCGTATAATGGATCACTCAAAAAACGTTGTTTATTAACGAGCTGTGCTAATTTCTTATTAAGAAATGCAGTTTAAGTTAACGACATGCACTGATTCTGAATCTGGCGGCATGGCGAGCGCGAGACGCGGCAGTGCGCAGATCGTGCACTCTCTAAAATGTGATTGTGAAGTAAATGGGAGCGGGAATTCACCGGATTATGAACTCGTCTCGCAATTCCCCCAACCTCAGACCAAATAGGCCATGCAGACAGGCCAGTCTATATAAATATCATATTAAACAGAAATGTGAAATGCATATTAGGGGAAGACGCTGATATCTGGATTGAATTGATGCGTGATGAATGCACTTTCACAGCAGTCACGAGTAACAGCAGGAATAGGCGGTTAAAGTTTTCTATGCTTAATTTGAATTGATGACAGTCACGAGACCGATTACTCAATCCAATCACGTTGATGGATAAAAATAAAATTAAAACAAGTAACGAGTAACGGCCACAAACAGAAGAAAAATAGCGGAGAAAAAGTACCGATACATCACTTAAAATATACTCAAGTAAAAGTAAAATTACACAATTTTAAACTTACTCAAAAAAGTACAATTTCTGAAAAAAACTACTTAATTACAGTAACGTGAGTATTTGTAATTCGTTACTTTACACCCCTGTTGGTCACTCAGTGTTTTCTAGCAAACTGTATCTCTCTTCTTCATTAACTGTACACATTGTGTACAATCTACAATGTACTGGCGGCATTCAGAAATAAATCCGATAGATACTGTATTATTTCCTTCAGCTTGAATCGCTTGATATGATTGAAATCACTTTGAAAAGGAAGATACATGTTTAGATTGAGATTAAAGTTGCCAAGTCCTTCAGTCAAGAGCAGAGTGATTTTCTGTGTTTTGTTCTTTGATTAACATGACAGTGACACCAGCCTAATAAACCTGCCGCTGTCTAAGAGTTTATGCGTGGATCCAGTATGCTGTTGCACAGTATGCGTTATCTTTCTCAACTATCTATGTCTCAAAACTGACTGTGTTTTCCTGAATACTCGCCAAGACAGTCATGTTGACATCATTTTGTGTGTATTTAAGTCAATTTCTAACTCAATTTGGCATTGCGACTCACAAGCTCTTTGAGAGTCGGCTTTATGTGCGCTCCACATATAGAAGTACAAAACCTGCAGGAATTAGTAAAGGTAAACCATTTTGTCATAAGGCTGCAACAACAAAATGTGAAAACTGAGTTCTGGATTAGGGATGCACCGAATAGTCGGCCGCCGAAAATTTTCGGCCGAAAATGGCCCATTTATATGGCCCGAAGTATAAACGTTTATACTTGACGCGCACTCCGTTGTACTATTCCTTGAAACGACAGGGGACGACTCAAGTAACTGTCCTCTAACCATCAGGAATCGGTGAGAAGAAGACAGATAAATACATGACAATGTTTATTTTTTAGTATTCCACCACCAATACAAAAATAATCATGTAAAACCCAGTAAACCCTGAGATTATTACTTGTGACATTACAAAAAAAATATGTATATGGGAACATGTCTGTATAGAACTAAATTAATGCTCTCTTAAATATTTTCTACATTCACTAAACATGTTTCATTAAGTTTCATCATTTGTATTAAACATGGACCATTGTTCATTTAAAAAGGCTTTTTATGCTATTGTATGCCAAAGTTTTAAAATGTAACTAATTTAGACATGCAAACTGGGTGCTAGTCTGATGAGAAGCTTGCGCTCGGCTTTGTTTGAGAGAACATTTTTATTTTAATACCTTTCTGCAGGCCATTAGATTATTATTTAGTGTACACATGAGTGGGGTCAAGTTAAACATTTTAGTTTGAATTTTATTTTATACTGTGCATTGTGCTAAATAAATATTTGCATAATTTGTAATTGATTTATTCTTTGAAAATGTTATATTAATTTATGCAATTGCAATGCCTTGATTTTAGTAAAGTTTGTACACACTCATAGCCATAAATGCAATGATACTAATAATTGGCATAATTTCTTTCTGTGTTTTGGTTTTCGGCCTTGGTTTCCTCTTTTTCGGTTTCGGCCAAGAATTTTCATTTCGGTGCATCCCTATTCTGGATACTTCTTTGTACGTTTGACACGAGAGGCATAGAAGCTCTAGGTCCTCTAGAAAACTCTCTGTGTGCTCTAGAGTTTCCAGACAAGCTTCTGTGGGATGATTTATAAATATGCCCACTGCCATCAGAGTCAAAATAAGCATAAACATCAGAGATGAAGTGACTCACTAATGTTATCCACTGCAAACTCTTCAGTCTCCACCCAATCGGACGTCTCTCCGTGTAGTTCAGTCCGAACGCGAAGTTGATAAAGTCCAAAAGTGCTCACATTATCAGTGAAATCACATCTTAGTGATGAGCTGTGGACACACACTGGCTCATAATCTCTCCACGCTCTACACATACAGGGAGAAAATGAAACAATAACATTACAGAAATGCATAACCACACTTTCATCAACCCAGAAACGCATATTCTGCTTCTAGACCCTCCAGTACATCATTATAAGTGCATTAATACACACAAGTTTGGTTTTTGTGTTTTGTTATCTGGATTTTCCTCATTTTTCAGAGACAAACACAGGCCACCGATGTTTTTAACCAGGAATTTAATTATATTTGTAAAATGAGTGTATCATAATTAACTTACTTCACTTCAGCGGTGTAGCTGAATAGTTGATTAGTGGTGTTTTGTGGCGGATCCCATCGCAGAACTAATCCCATGTCCAGCGATGTCACGGTCACATTCTCGGGGATTGGGACGCTATCTTTGATACACACATCAAAACAAAGGTTTACTAAAATACATCACTGGAAAATACACACTGCCACCATATTCATATTTATTATTACTCGTTTCCACATACTTTATGACATAAAGTTCCACATAAAGCGCTATATTTAAATGTGACTTATGAAAGTCATGAAAACCCTGAAATAACACAAATTATCTAGTGACCAATAAATGATAAACAAATCTTTCCTTAAGTGGACACAAACGCAAATAATACAATTTATTACATGTTTGTCCCTAGGAGGGGAAAAGTGAAAAAACGTGTATATTACTACTTTTTAAGGAGATATTGTGTGTTTCTCAACAACTCGTGGTGGTACAAGTTACAACACACAATGCTGGGTCAATGATCGTCACTTTATAGGCTAATACAAAATAAGGGTTATGAGTTTAAAAATGAGCGGTTAAGAGTTTTTAAACACTCAGTCCAAGAAGTGTGTGAATGTTTGTTGATGATAAAGTTGCTGTGTGTGAATCATTCTTAACATTATCAGGAAGTGCAGCGATCATTTACTGTCAGACGGACAGGGTTTCCCCAAACTTGACGCCACCACGACTAAAGTTTGACGATTACAAAGCAGTGTCAAAGAATGATATGACCTAAAGAGTTTTTATAAACATTATCAATGTCATTACAGAGGTTTAATTCGTGTAAAAGTCTCTATAACATATAATGAAAGAAACTCACCTGCGCTGACGAAGACGATATAAAGCAACGAGCCCACAGACAGACAGGAAAACACGAGCTTCATTCTTCAACAACGGAGCAGATTCGCTTTATAAAGTCCAGTTTGTTATTATTAAGTGCTCTCTGAGAGCGCGTGCACGGTGTGGTGTTTGTTTCCGTGTGTGTGTGTGTGAGAGAGTGAGGAAGTGCAGTCAGTCTAGAAGGAAAGCGAAAGAACGAAGTGTGCAAATGAATTCGCATAATACCATTACAAGAAACCCCGTGAGAGGAGGAGTTATTGACAACACAAGCGTCTAATATTTCATGTGCTCATTTAAAGGCTAGATTAAGTGTTTATTTGCTACAAAAATTGTAATAATGATTAAAAAATGCTGTGGGTTGTAAATGCCACGAAGCCGCTGTATGTTTTGTATTTGAATATTAATTTTCTTTATAAATATTTGGTTTGACTTCTGTTGAACCCTCATAATTTAATTTATTTATTCAGCATTTGTCAAAGTTTGTATTTTAAACCGATAAAATGGATTTAAAGACACCGCCGTGTTTTTATGTGTAGTTTTTTAAAATCTATTTTGAATTTAATAAATAAATACAGTAGGCCTATATGACATTAAATGAATACTCTTTCCCTGCCAGTGTTAAAAAAATAAATGCCAGCCAACATCAGCATTTTTGAGCATTTTCTCTACTATGTCATGGCCCCTAGAATATTTTGTTGCATGAAAATCTGAACATGCAATATATCAAAAGAAAGAGCAGAGCCTCTGCTTTTGAACCAAATCTCTTTTATTCTAGCTCCATGTGTACTTTTGATTATGAACACTTGAATATGGGTAGGTTTCACAAAAAACAGCAACCTTTTGAGCAAAAGGCTGAGAAAAACAAGTGTAACTTAACAAAATTGAATAACATTTCAAATAGTTATAAATTCTATTTAAAAAAAAATATATAGTAACTGCAATCATTCTTGTATCCTGGTTGGCTAAAGCTGCATTTCTAATGGCAGCATCAGATTGCATTAACAGCTCTACTTTGTGTTCTGAACTTTGAAGACTTCTCACAAAAGATGCAGATTTTTTCATAAACCAATGTACTAGAGCTCTGAGTTTGTCTGGACCTTCTAGCCATTGTTTTTGTTGTAGTGTCTAATTGCTTCCCAGATAGCAAACTGACATTGAATCAACGTGGAAACGACGTCTCTCATGACATTGAAACAACGTTGATTTTGCTCATCGAATTAACGTTGAACCAACGTCAGATGCTGCATTCTTCAAAGCTAAAAGAAAATCGAAAATTGGTTTGCTTTCATAACGTTGAAACAACGTTGATTTCAAATTGATTTTCCGTTAGTTTTGAAAGAATGACGCGTCTGACGTTGGTTCAACGTCATTCCATGTCCCGAAGACACTCGCTTCCTCACGATGGCCCTTTGAATGTCTTCAATGAAACTGTAACAACTTAATGTGCCGTATATAAGTAAATTGAATTTCCATTTAGGTGAAATCAGGCCACAGTGAAACAAAAACCTTTTAACAGGGCTTAAAGTATTCCGGCATCGGATCTCTGGCGTGTGGCCGTGAGGGGGGAAAAAATTTGGGAACTTGCATGCTTATAGAAAATTCAGGTCCATGTTTGTACGCGTTTGTCGTAGACACAAAATAGCATAGGCTAACTAGTAGTGGCTATAAACCACCTGCATGCCACCTGCTTGCACGCTACAAATCAGTACAGAAGCAGCATTTCCCCCTATTTTCTCAACTGTGTGTGAATAAGATTTCAATAAAAAGTATTTGTACATCTCTTTAAATTAACTAACCAAAGATATGAGGACATTATAGCCTACTCACCGCTAAACTGGATGACTCGAAAAGGCCAACGCTGCAGCTCGGCTGACGAAGTTTTCTTCCAGAAACCATATGCTTCCTCTCGTTTGTCCCACTTGTGAAAGACATTGGGGTGTAGTTAAGTCATATCTTTGTTTTATTTTTGAAAGTTCACATATGTGAACGGTGTTGCCTGTGAAAAAAAAATCTACCAAAACGTATTTTATATCCATCATAAACTAACGAAGAAGCTGACTGACAGTTTGCTCATTTACTCCCCTAATCAATTGAGTTCACATAACTATTTTTCTACTAAGTGTGATGAACTTAATATTTAAGTGATATTAACTTCTATCGTTTTGTAAATTTGACTGTTTCACAGTACATCACTGTATTTCAATTCACAGTACATTTGATTTTCCAGTAAACCACTTGCAGCAGAGTTGCCATACAGAGGTTTACATAGACTTGATTCTTAATATGTGGCCTTACCTGGATGATCCACAACTGTTCTCTGGTTTTGTGAAAGTTGTGCATGAGTAATGTGGACAAATGGAATGTAAAATGACTTAAAATTATCATACATACTGTACATTTATTTGCTTCTCATTTTTCATCTATAGCATAGCAGTTCAACCCATCTTGAGAATGTAAATATCCAATATGATGGAGACCAGCCTTTGTACCCTGGAGCCAAACTTTCTAACGGTGAAAGTCTGACTGCACTTCTGGGCTACATGCTACGCCACCATGTGACCAAGGCAGGAAGTGAAGATTTACTGCATCTGCTGCAGATGCTTCTCCCTGAAAATAGTTTACCCCACACCAACTACGTGTTCAAACGTGCTTTTGACACAACCAGCTGGTAGTTGCATCATTATTGTCTGAATCCTGACTGTGGAGCTTACATTGGCACACTAGATGTAAAGAATGTACCATGTCCAATGTGTGATACAGAATGCGAAGTATCAGAACATCTGAGTAAAGGTTATTATTTGATGTACACCCCCTTGAGAGATGAAATTAAAAATATTTTTGAAAATCACAACCTTAATGACAAACTATCACAGAAAAACAATTCTGATTGCATTCAAGATATCAATGACTACGTTTACATGCAGCCATTTTTCGGGTTATGGTCGGGTTAAGGTCACTATTCGGGTTTCTGAAACATTAGGAATAACCTGTTTACATGCGTGAGCAGAGAGAGTTTCTCCTGTATACATGGAACTGCAATGTAAACGGCGACGTGCGGTTAGCGTCTGGACGTACAGACAACCTTAAGACGCAATATGCGTCATTTACGATTCTTCTTCCTGTATCCAAAGACAACAACAACAGCAGCACGCGGATAATGAATAGTTCGGGGCAGATAGCGATCGCCTTTGTTTGCGCTTTGATGCTGGTAACGTTACTGAGCTCACTCCAAAAGTGTGCTGTGCTGTGTCTCGCCATGTTTACTTCCGGTATACTGCACATGGATTTTTGTATGCGTCGAGAAGTTTCTCTACTCAAAAGACCAAGATTCCTTGCGAATAGAACATGCGCAGAACACAAATCACTATGGGGATATGCCGATACACGTTTACATGACCAAAAACTTGGGTTAGAAAAGGGGTACCCCAGGTATAATATCCCGGTTTTTAAAATCCGGGATATGAGCATATTCAGGTTTTTGCCCGTGTTTACATGGCCGTTCGCGACCGGGTTATTGCTAATATCCTGGTTTTGAACAGATTATTGGCTGCATGTAAAGGTAGTCAGTGATAGTGCACTGTAGAAGAGAATTCCAATGCTGACAGACCAGAGCAATATATCTTTGACATGGAATACAGATGGTGTCCCAGTGTTTAACTCTTCAAGTTATTCAATGTGGTCAATTCAGTGTACCATAAACGAGGTAGCTCTGTCTGAACGGGAAAAACTGTGTGTTGGTGCCTGCACTCTGGTTTGGGCAAACCAAGCCACAAATGGAAAGCTTTCTAAAACCATTCATCGAAGAGTGCAGATCTTTAGAATCTGCAGGTGGTGTGTGGTACAACACTATAACAAAAACTTATGAATGGTCCATAGTTGCTGCCATTCTATGCACAGTTGACTCTGTTGCAAGGGCTCCAGTGCAAAATATCATCCAGTTCAATAGGGGACATGGCAGCAATTTCTGTACTTATTCTGGAGAGAGAGTGGAAAAGGGTGATGGGTTTACCAGGGTCTACCCACTTTCAGTACTCATTGCTAGTCTGAGAACACACAAGGGCATGATCAATGATGCAGAACTGGCCTCGGTAAATAACCCAGTCAATGCTGTTAAAGGACCAATTCTTTTGACCACATTACAGTGTTTTGACATGGCAGAAAGTTTTGTTCCAGACTATCTACACAGTGTCCTTCTTGGAGTAGTACGCCAAATAATAGGCTTGTGGTTTGACAGCAAAGTGCCAGAAGTAAACGTCAAAAGTCCAAATGTCTTAAAAGAGATAGACAGACGTTTGAAATCAGTGCGGCCACCTAGTGAGATAACCCGACTGCCACGTTCTGTAAAAGAACAGCAATAATGGAAAGGAAGTGAGTGGAGAACATTTCTTCTAATCTCTCCGTTTATCCACAAGTTTCCGAGGGGCGCTCCTGTAAAAAATAAAGTGGGTGAAACTTCCGGTGACGCGGCGGAAGTAGCATTCCAATGGTATTTTGTGTGTTAGTTAGCGAAGAGGCTAGCTGTTTTTCGGAGAATTATTTTACTATTTAAAGACGCAAATCTTTATGAGAGATGTCGTTACGGAGCTCAGGGACAACATGTGCTGTTCGCGGTTGTATGTATAACCGGACTAAACTAATTCAGTGGCTTAAACGTGATTGTTTTGAACATAAGCTGAAAACGAAATTAGAGTGATCCTGCCAACGACTGTAGTTTCCATCACCTCCCAAAAGACTACGAATCTTCCTGTGTACATTTGTTTAAATTCTTAATATTCTATAAACTCTATCAGCATGTGTTTGGCTGTTCGCTACTGATGTTACACCTAAACTCAGGATCAAAGCCTGTGTTGACAGAATACCAAATGTGCCAGTTAATGTATTCCAGTAGCACATTCATTTATAATTTTGAATAAACTCCAAAGCACAATGACTAAGTGTGTATTTTTATTTTAATTGTTTGTCAGCTCACACAACTGTCTGTCACCGCATGTCTTGATGAGTATTGATTATTAATAATGTTATTATAATACTCCCAATCAACTACTGCGGAGGGTAAAGGTACTGTTATTTCACCCTTTTGAATTTCGTTGAGGTTGTGTTCCCACATCGTTAGCTAGTTTGGATCGCTATAACTTGAATGACTGTCAACTGTTGAATGAACGAGTGTCAAGCATGTCAAATCGCGCTTTGTTTACTTCCAACCGGAAGTCGCGCCCACTTTTGACGCAAGGCCTCATGGGGCGTAGGAAACTTGTGGATACTGATGGGTTTAATCCCCACACAGTATTTCCACCACTGGATGCTACTAGCCTTTGCTATTTATCTGCTAACCAGTTCACAGATTTCACATTTGAACATCAACAAAGCTCACGTGGCTCTTTCTGAGTTTGTACTTCTAACCGAGTCTCTGTATGGGAAGTAAGAAGTATCTTACAATATTCATCTCCTCACCCCATTAGCTGAGAGTGTCAGAAGACATGGACCTTTGTCCTTGACGTCAACATTCGGTTTTGAAGGACATAATGGTAGACTGCTCAAACTTTTCAATGGAACACAACATGTACCATTGCAAATAACTCAAAATCTAGCAAGACTAAAACAGCAAAAAATATTATA
Source organism: Pimephales promelas (assembly GCF_016745375.1). Next base: position 531,868 of record NW_024121127.1, read on the forward strand.
GAGAGTATACATTGCAGAAGACTCCCCGGCACATGAATACGTTTCATCAGCACTTCGGGGTTATTCCTTGTGAAAAAATGTTTCACAGATCAGTGGCTGCAAATTTTGGTCATGGTCAGGTGAAATAGCTACCACTGTCTTAGCAAATCTTACTACAGAATTCTGGAATTCATACAGAACAAAATCAAGCCACCTACTTTCAGAGGTTTGTTTGTCATGGGACACTCTACTCCACTGATCAGTATGACTCAAAATACTCCAGATGTAATTCTTTGGTAACCATTGGGCAACAGGTTGCAAAAATTGAACACATCATTGTTGTTCAAACACAGGCCACCCTCAAACAACCAGTTTTACTGGTAAGGTTATCAAAACAAATTTAAGCCTTTCACAAAAAGCGAACAGAATATGTTTTCATGGATTCCCACATACTTAATGTCACATTCTGTGCAAGCTACAAGGCAGTACTTCCATCTGAAGTAACAAACAAATGTATAGAAATTTTTAAAAAGACCAGATGGGCTTGGAATTTTGCCCTTACCAAACACATGAGCGAGATTAACAAATAATCAGAATCAGATTTATTTTGACACACCATCTCAATGTAAATGTGAGGATGATAAAATGAATGCTTTGAGAAAAGAATGTTTGAGGTTGAATCATTAGGACAAATTGAGTAAAATTGCATTGTGTGTGCTTACCCATCTATTAATAAGAACTCCATATAAATGTTCTAGATTTCTTGTATTAACTGCATTTTTTAATCTCAGAATGTGACAAATGAAATGTATACGTCTATAAAACGCAATACTAATAAACATGAATTGAAAATCATATGCACTTACTTAATTAAAATAATTTGCTATTTGTAGATTTGCTATTTGTTCATAAAAGTTGTCATAATATTTGTTTTCGTTTACACTTTTGAGCCGCAGGATTCATCAGCGCGCGGTGATTCAAGAGCTTTGAATCAGTGAGTCATTTGGCAAAGCATTAGTTTCAATTGACTCCATTTCCCCATCACCACTTTTCCAAAACCCGATTTCGTGTTTACAAAAAAAACACGATATAGTACGCGGAATGAAACATGCAACTTTTCTGTTACTCATATGTGAATAAGCTTACGCACATAATAAACGCAAAATTGTTACATTAGCATTGCAAAGATATGAACTATGAATATGAACTAATACATGGTCACATACCTCTTGTGAAAACGATCAAATCGATGGTATCGATTTAGACATATCAAATGCATAATACCACAAATCTTTCTTCAGTTTAATCATAACAGTTGCAGGAACATGTAGGCAGCTTTATGTTAAATGGCCATGACAAAATAAAAGTCCCGTTCTATCTGCTGTCCAATATCCAGAGTCCACGAATTGTCTTATACGATTGTAAAGCCTCATCTATGTACCCTAATATGTTTCGACTGATGACTCGAATGTTTTAAGGTTTCATTCTTTTTTCAATTTAATTTCAGCATTGTGATTAATTAATTAAACAACGTTTCACTTGAATTAATCTGCTACCATCTTTCAATCGCTCTGAAAGAGCCGCGGCGCAGCTGAAGATTACACAAAAAACGGACACTTTTCAAAGTCTGTGATTGTAGCGCCTCTTAGCGGCCAAAGGCAGCAAATACACCTCAACTTTTACCGCCGCGGCAAAACTGCGGCGGTAAAAACCACATTCTGGTTGTCTACCTACTGTATACGCATACACGCGGATAGCTCAAAATGCGTAGAGATAACACGCCACCTGACTGCATTTCACAGCAAGACAGCATTTTCAACACGTGGACCGATTCTCTCCAGAGCAAGTACTTGTGTGAGCCTTAAGATTTCCTGGTGTGAAAAAGTCTTTCCACACAGTTTACAGATGAAACGTTTCTCTCCAGTGTGAAGTCCCATGTGAGTGTTGAGGCTATTTTACGACTGAAACTTTCCACAGTGATGACATATAAAACTGTTCTCTCCCGAGTGAATCCTCATGTGGCAATTAAAGGTTCTCTAAACGATGTCGGGTGACGTGACTTCTTGTTGACGCTTAAAGTATTTTCAAACAAAACGGAGGCTAGATAGACCCTCCCTCCTCCTCATCCGCGCACTGACCCCCCAAACCCCACCCCCAGGGCCTTCTTGTCAGTTATTGGCTGGAATAGTTTGTTATGTTTCGTGGACGGGTCGCAGCAATTTTTCTTTGTTGCCATTTGTGGAGCCTGGGTTGTCTGCATAGACCGCGTATTTTACAGTGTGTTTAGGGGACAGGCACCTAGCGGATAGTGAGGAGATGTTTGCTGTATGTGACAAAAAATGTTTTGGCCTAAAAAACGTGTGACATCGCTTAGAGCACCTTTAAGGGTTACTTTACATCTGAAACTCTTTCCACACTGATCACATGTGAACGTTTTTTTTTTCTGCCAATAAGCGGTTTCTCTCCAGTGTAACATGATAATGTGAAACCTAAGATTTACAAATGTTGTAAAGCTTTTCTCCAGTGTGAATTATCATGTGGGCTTTAAGGTTTTGTATTTGATTGAAACTCTTTCCACACTGTTGGCAGGTGAAAGGCTTTTCTCCAGTGTGAACTACCATGTGGCCTCTAACTAATTTTTTTTCTGAAAAACTCTTTTCACAATGAGAGCAAGTATAAGGCTTTTCTCCAGTGTGAACTCTCATGTGGGCTTTAAGGTTTTGGTTTTGACGGAAACTTTTTCCACAGTGTTGGCAGGTGAAAGGCTTTTCTCCAGTGTTATTTCTTATGTGGGCTCCAAGTAATTTTTTATGTGAAAAACTCTTTTCACAATGAGAGCAAGCATAAGGCTTTTCTACAGTGTGAGCTCTCAGGTGGGCTTTAAGGTTTTGTTGGCATGTGAAAGGCTTCTCCTCAGTGTGAAATACCATGTGGGACTTAGGCTTTGTTTTCGACTGAAACTTTTTCCACATTCAAGGCAAGGGAAATAACTGTTCGGTTCGGTCTTCTGAGTTTTTTCCATCTCTGTTGATTTCTCTTCAGTCTTGAAATCATGATGTTCATCTTCCAGTATATTCAGGTCTTGACTTTCGAAAAACAACAAATACAAGTTAACACCAGGTTAATGGCAACACACAGCAGACAACCTCACAGCTTAACTAATTGATGACTAACTGGGAAACTATTTGCATGTGTTTACGATAATTCACAAACATTGTGGCAGTAAACTCTCCCGGATGGGTGAATTGGGACTCAGTAGCCTGTTTTGTGCATACACTTCAGCTGGTGGTTAAAGACAGTTTTAATGTGTTTGTGCTTCGGGTTATCATTACAGCAGGGCAGCTTGTCAGGCACTTCAACCACAGCAAAACAAGAACAAAAGCAATTTACGAAATTACAGCTAATTCAATTGTGCAAAACAAGATGAAGACAACTGCGAGAAGTTGGCCCCCCACCTTAACGCAAAACATTGTTTGTGCTGTAAAAAGTTGTCTGTGCTGCTTCGGGTTTTTAGATATTAAAATAAACTTTTTAGGTCATTCTGAGGTCACTCAGCCCCCCACATGATCCAAATTCACCCTAAATAGTCTTGTTCATTTGTGCCCCATTTGTGCTGGTAAAATTTTCGTTTGTGCTGCGTCGGGTTTTAAAATATCAGACATTGAATTATAGACAATGACGTCACCAGCCCCCCCACATTCTCCAAATTCACACAAAATAGACGTTTGTGCTGTACTAAGTTTTGTTTGTGCTGCGTCGGGTTTTAAAATATTATCACAATATTCACTTCTGTTACTTATCCTGTGAGTTTTCAACTTTTAACGGACACTGCGGATCGCAGGATGTGTGGAATGGAATGCAACACGAAAATTTCAAGTTAAGTGTTTTTATGTTGTTTTATTAGTAGCCTAACATAATATGAACATTGTCATAAATAAACGCACCATAATCTGTTTTGCGTTGTTTATACAAGGGGTGTGTGTATTCTTTTTTCTTTTTTTTAAAGGTCTCTTAAGCTGATTTTTTTTATATGATACACTGATATTGTGAATAGCAGACTATTTTCGGTTTTAATCGAATTAAAATGTAATTTAGTCCTGTGATTTCAAAGCTGAATTTTCTGTAGCTATCATTACATGACTACATGTCCCGGACGAGCCCCCAATTTCACTGTTACGTCCCGGATGTAAAGTTGTCTTGGTAGACAGTGAAAATAAATAAAATAAACATGCCTGTTCCCTTTCCTGTTCCCAGCCCTGTACGAAAGACGCATCAAATTGCAGTTCAAAAATGTATTATGCAAAGATGTGACAAAATTAAACAAAGTAAACAAACCTCAGGAGGGGGTTTGTTTACCTCAAGTACCCTCTGTCTAGTTGGGGAGTAAAACTTCTTAGTCTGCCAAAAGTAAACAAATAAACAACAGAAAATTACACTAACTCCCTAACTAGCCAAAAACAGGAGAAAAGGCGGTACATAAATAAAATAGGCACCCACCTTCCTACAGCTGCCAGACCGTTTGGTATACAAAAATTAAAGACTTTAACATGTTAATGTGGCAAACTCTACACTTTTTCCTACGATCTGGAGTAGAAATTACATAGTCGGTCTCACTCAACTTTTTCTCAACACTGTAGGGACCAGCAAACCTAGCATGTATTGCCGAGGAAGGGACAGGTAAGACAAGCACTTGATCACCAGGCTCAAAAACTGCGCTTGGTAGTCTTCTTATCAAACCGTGTCTTCATTTTGGATTGGGTACACAAGAGATGAGCTTTAGCAATGTCACACACTTATGCATTCGTTCATGAAAGTAACTGACGTAAACCAAGAGGTACGTCGCTTGTTACATTCCGTGGTTGTTATGGCAGTGCTGGGGTTTTGTGTTTGTTTTCTCTTTTCTCTCTCTCTCTCTCTGTAACTATGCAGCTCTACTAGGTGGGGAAGTGAGAGAGATGATTGATCGCACCCGCTGCTCGTTGTATTGGAGACACTACTCATTTAAAAGAGGCTTCGGAGGACATTCAAACTGAAGCCTGCCTTCCAGAGTGTTGTGATTGGGATCGTCCCTCATTTGTTGATTTACTTGCTGTTGTGGAGTATTAAGATTGTTGTTATTGTTCACCCAGCTAAGGCTTATTGTAGCCTACTACCATTTTCTTTTTGTGTTTATTGTTGTGACTATTTTCTTTTTTTTTTTGAATACCAAACGTTCTGGGAGCTGTAGGAAGGTGGGTGCCTAGTTTTATTTTTGTACTACCTTTTCTCCTGTTTTTGGCTAGGAGTTAGTGTTACTTTCTGTTGTTTATTTGTTTACTTTTGGCAGACTAAGAAGTTTTACTCCCCAACTAGACAGAGGGTACTTGAGGTAAACAAACCCCCTCCTGAGGTTTGTTTACTTTGTTTAATTTTGTCAGTTATACATCTTTGCATAATACATTTTTGAACTGCAATTTGATGCGTCTGTCGTACAGGGCTGGGAACGGGAACAGGCACGTTAATTTTATTTTCACGGTCTACTCCCTATACCTAGACAACTTTACATCTGGGACGTAACACGCTAAATACATCCGAGATCAAATGGTACATCCAAGATTATATCAACGTCAGTGTTGTAGTCGTGACCACCTCACTCGAGTCCGAGTCGAGACCGAGACCAGAGAGAGTCGAGTCCGAGTCGAGTCCGAGACCAGTGAGGGTTGATTAGCTTTTAATTTACTTTTATTTACTAAGAGAAATCCTTTTTTTTTTACTGAATTTACTTAAGAGTATAAAAAATATGATCAGTTTAGGGTAAAAAGGCCACATAGTAGGTGGTGTTAAAAGTAATTTTATTACAATTTGTCATGCGCAGTTGCGCACTAGAAAATCACCAATCACTGGGCATGTCAATAAATTTAAAGAAATATTTTATTAACATACATTAATAATCATGAAAAATATTTTGAATTGAACTCGAGTGGACTCGGGAATAATTCCGAGTCCTAAAAAAAAAATGTTCGAGTACGAGTCAATTCCGAGTCCAAATGCACACGAGTCCGTGACAAGACCAAGACCATTAAAATATGGTCTCGAGACCGAGTCCGAGTCTCGAGTACTACAACACTGATCATCGTGCTAATAATGATCTGGTTAACCAGAGATGGGGGACTTGAGTCCCGTCTTGACTCGAGTCGCAAATTTAAGGACTTGAGACTTGCTTGACTAAATTAAGAAAATGACTTGACTTGAACAGTATGACTATTTTTCAATATAAATCACCACAACATCAATTGATGAACAAAAGGAAAGCAACGGAACCATTGACACAGTCATCAGATTCTGCGCGATTGCGTGACGCTGCACAAGCACAGGAATAACATACATCGCGGTGAGCGCGCTAAATACAAAAACATCATCCAGCATCATTTCTTTTTGGATATAAACACTATAGAAATTAATCATATTCCTACAAGATTTGTTGCACGCATAATAACTGGCAAGGGATATCGGACACAACCATCACAACCTCGAACTTCATACACCACGTCTAACAGTAAGGTATAGCTTGTTTAATCTGTTCGTTATAGACGAGACTGTTCGCTATAGAGAGAACAGTGGTCAAAAAAGCATGCCACAAAATTATGTTTTCAAATGAAGCTTGAGGCTGTCAATAGATTAAAATTATAATTATTAGTAATGGCATATGTTTGGTATAACATGCATAAATTCACACAGACATTTGCAACAGTTTCTTCCAAATCGTGCTTTAAAGCCAAATATGTCGCTCTTTCCAATGACGAAAAACTACATAAGAAACTGTTATTGATGTTTTGTTGTGTTTTATGTTTCTCTTGAAGCAGGGTCAGATGTTATCAGGGGGTTGGGGGGGGGGGGGGGAATTAATATGCAACCAAAATTCAAGATGTGGTGGGAAAAATGGCCCTAGTAGGCTATGAGTTATTTTTAGATTTATAACATATATTTAGTAAACAAAGAGTGACTTAGTTCCAGAATGAATCTGCCATTTTGAACAAATTAATTGAATGAATGCTTCTATAATTCATACATTAAGACGGTGATATGGTGCCACCTATCTGTGTTTTATTTTCATAATTAAAAAATTATAATTTATTATCTTTTAGCATCCATTTTTCTCTATATTGAAATGATTAGCCTATATTTAAATCATTAATCTCATAACATTATATATGGGGTTGTAATTGCAGTATAAATGCATGGTTAGAAAAAAAATTGTTAGGAAAAAAATTACGTGGGAAATCTATTTAAGGGGTCACATATTGGCTCTTAATGGGAAAGTGGAAAGTTAATGTCTGCCAGTGATATTCCATAAACAAAAAATCCATTAAAGGAGAACTCCACTGCAAAATGAACCTTTGGTCTAATAAAACATCGGTACCTAGTCAACCGTTCTCTGAGATTTGTTTTCATGATAATCGAATGTAAAGAGTTTTATCTCTAAAACTGTTTAGCGTATAACACTAGTAATGGGGACTAGGGCTGGGTATTGAGACAAATTTCACAATTCGATTCGATTTCGATTCACAAGCTTGCAATTCGATTCGATTTCGAATCGATTCAATATCGATTATTTTGGATATCAGTTACAATAAATGGCCATTTTTCTCAAGGGAATCAAATCTCTTAAATGCTGTAAACTATGGGAGTCTAGTACTCTATCTTTAACACACTTTCAGATGCTCATTCATGTTTATTTGGCGCTGTGACTGGTATTATTAACCTGGAAGAGAGATCAGCGCTGCTACCTCTCTTGAGCAGCGCCAGAGCGATCTCACGCCACAGCGCCAAAACGCTATTTATGTTTTTGAATTTCTAAAGAAAATGGACGTAATTTGAAAATTGAGACTTTGTTTCATATCAATAGTAACAAAGGACAAAGATTATTGCGATTTTTTGGATGCACGCAGCCGCAATACAATGTCCCATTCATTCAAATGACACAGGATGACTAATCGATTCTTGAGATTTAAGAATCGATATCGGTTCGTAAAAATGAGAAACGATTAATATCGAGAAATCGATATTAATTACCCAGCCCTAATGGGGGCATTGACTAAGTAAAAAGAAATCGCTAGTTTATACCACTAACAAGGCTCAAAATAGCCCCACACTAACACAGTAACATAACGAAGCATTGAGAACTTTGTAAGTGTACAGACCGTTTATTAAGAAGATATTTTATAAAGACAGTTATTTCAGTTACTTACAACATACCATTGGCCAACATATAATTATGCTCTATTCAAACTCTGCTACAATAATATGCAAGCAAAATGGGTGTACATGTTTACATGTTTTAGAAAAAAAAAAAATTGTATGCATGGTTGGTATGTTTTGGGGAGAAAAAAATTCACCGCAATATGGCCTTTTAACAAACACTGAATAGTTGTCCACAAGGCTTTTGATTTGCCATTGTTGTAGGCTGGAATTTTACTACAAAATGATGTGAAAATCATTCTGACCACACTTTCACAAACCACAATATAACAATGTAAAATGCGCAAGTCAGTTTTGTGTCTGCACTGCTGTATGCGTGGAATGCATAATCTCCATGAATATTAATAAGATTCAAACCAGGGAGGACAAAAGACACTCCCCCAATGGCTAATCAAGCTGCTGTGAAGGCAGTCTGAACTAGAGGTCTTCACGGGTCCAAAAATTCATGCCCGACCCGGAAGAGACCCGTAATGTGCTACACCGAACCGACCCGGACCCGTCGTTCATTTCAAAAGTTGGACCCGGACCCGTGCAGACCCGAGAAATGCCATAAATCTACTGCCCGGACCCGACCCGGACCCGTCGTTCATTTCAAAAGTTGGACCCGGACCTGTGCAGACCCGAGAAATGCCACAAATGTACTGCCCGGACCCGACCTGGACCCGTCTATTATTTGAAAACTGGACCCGAACCCGGCAGGAAGACACAAACCCGACTGGACCCGATTGTCACATATTATTTCACACGAGTTGCGAAAAAGAAAACTTTTTGTCTTACCTAATTTTAGTAGTCGTCGTCTCACTTCCTGACGTTATCTGACTGACTGTGATGCATTACAATTCACCGACAAGAAAGTTCTATCCATGTTATTTCTCTCGTTATTCCAAGCTTAATCCACTCATTATTTCAGCTTTAAAAGTCCACTTGATGTCACGGTGATGGATGAAAAATGCAGCCTTGCACATGCACATTCTGACTCGAGTTAACTCGCATAATAACTTTAACTGTTTGCCCTTTTGAACTATAATAACGATTGCTTGTTCAGCTTGATCATATCTGTACTCTCTGCTCTTCATTGAGTCTGAATCTGACCACCAAAACTTTAAGATTAAACAAGACGGTTCATTTATATTATTATAAACATTGGAGAAAATGCAAAGCGCGGTTTGGCGGAAGCTCTGCTCTGGTTGCCATAGAAACATGACACGCGCTTGAGATTGCACTCCAATCGCACGTGTATTACCAGCCTGTTCTCAGCGCGTGTTATATTAACGATAACGGGTGCCATGTGAGTAGTATTTCACCGTTTAGACAGCACGTCCTATATGACGCTAAAGGATGAGAATGCGTTGGTATTACACACAATGTTAAACAGACCCGGGACCCGAAGTAATAGATTCGGACCGGACCGGCTGCTCATTTAAAATATAGACCCGAACCCGTACGGGTCCCGGGTACACTGTGAAGACCTCTAGTCTGAACAAAGAATGATGAACTAAGAATGATTCAATGATTAATAAAAAGAATAGCATTTATTCAAAATAGAAATATGTCCTAACAATGTTAAGACAAAGTTTTTATTAAAAAAAAAATGTTATTCATCAAAGAATCCTGATAAAACTATCACAGGTGATTTCTGAAGGCTGATGGTTAGTGGAAGTTAGTTAATTGGTTAGCAGCTTAGCACACACATCTGAACACAGTCACGAATTGTTATGCCACTCTTGAAAACAGTTCCTGTTCAACTTAAGACATAAGTGAACATTGCATGCCTGGCATTTCCATGCTGTGTCCAGCCTTTTACCACGCACTACTTTGCAATGCACACATGTGCGGCGACCAGCTGTGGCAACATCCCTGTCATCTGATGTCAGCTTAGCTCCTGGAACCGGTACATGGTCACTATTGGTCCGTTTTGGTGCCGTTTTCTGTGACACACCACAGAGCTCTGTGATCAGTTGCTCCATAAACTCTTTATGAGACAAGTTACCATGTAGCTCGTTGTGCAAAATGAAAGAGTTGGTGGAAGCAATGTCCAAGAAGTGTAGAAAGACCTTTCTGTACCACTTCATGGTTTTCTGCTGTGTTGTGTTGTACTGTAACAGCTGATCAGACAGGTCAACACCTCCCATGTGCTGGTTGTATGCAGTCACAGGTGCAGGACATGGAAATGTCTTTGTCCTCCATGTATCTTGTGTTTTCACCCTCCTCTCTGCAGTGTCTCCCGTATAAGCAGAATGGATAGTAGAACAGACAGATACCTCTCGTGTGTCCATCCACTTCACAAATACAAGAGGTCCATCCCGAATCCACCTGATGGATCCCCTGGCAGATTTGTTAGAGAGAGAATTAGCTGCATTTCGAGGGCAGTCCTTCCTGTTGTCCCTGTAAGTCCCACATGCACCAAACTTCATTGCAAACAAGTCTTTTAGGAGCTTTGGGCTTGTGTAGAAATCATCCATGTACACATGGTACCCAGAACCCAAAAATGTGTGGTCCAAAAGAGATGTTACAGCCTCATATGAAAGTCCATGGCCTGTTTGATTCATAAAAAAGTCCACAGTGTATCCATTCGATGAGTCTGCAAGAACAAACAGCTTCAACCCCCACCTGTTTGGCTTGGCTTTCATGTGCCGTGTCATACCGGTGTGTGCTTTGCATGCCACCATTCGTTCATCCACAGTTAAGTTTCTTTTGGGATGATAGATTGACTTACAAGCAAGACGAATGGAGTCCATGAGAGGTTTGACCCTGAAAAGACGGTCATGTTCAGCTGTGCCCTTCTTTCTGTCATTCTCCTTATCTGCATCTGGGTGACTCATGTGCACATTCCATGAAATGGTGCAGTATCTGTCCCTGGACATGACTGTGGCTGGAAAGGGCACGGAGAAAACACTGCTTTGCCGCCAATAGTCCCTAATGGAGCTGACCTTAACCATTGCCATGTAAAACACCAGCCCAATGTAGCGGTACATCTCACTGATGCTGACATCTGTCCATTTATATTTGAAACCTTTTGCAGTTGCCTTGGCAGCTTGGGCATTGGTGTTGTGGCACAGAGTTGACACAGCACTTTCTGAAAAAAATTGTTTGAATAGACTCAAGGGCGAATGTGAGTCTACAGAGCTCAGTTGCGGTCCAGTTTCCCGTGCGGGCAGGAATCGCAGTGTCTCTGGAACCACGTCAACATCAGTCTCTGTTTTCCATGACAGCGTGGACTGCCTGTTGCTTTCCTTCTTGTTTGCCTTGGCTTTCTTCGGGACAGGTTCTTGGACATGCTCATTGTCACATCTGTTATAAAAAAGAAGAAAGAAAAAGTGTGAGCATGCTGATAACACAATCAAAGAAACTGTATTAGTATCATCGTTATCAATCACTAATGGCCAGCCAATAAAAAATGACGTTTTTTGTTATTCAATGAAGAATAGGAACTTTTACATTATGATGATGTAAACACAAATAGGCTATATTTCATGTGTAAAATTACATCTATAAACTTACTCAGTATGACACCTGTGTTTCCCTCTGCGAGGCGCTGGAGAAAGAGAACGTGATGCAGACACATTCCTGAAAAAATAAAATAAAAAAAACTGTTAGCATATATTATTCAAAGTAAACTGTTGGACAAATAATGGGTATGGATGCACAATGTATGTATATATCTGTTGATGGGCCAAGGGAATTTAAAATGTTTACATGAGCGTACACGAATCTTATGAATATTGTGAGGCAATCTTTCCTGTAAGATGTCAAAAGCTATAGCCAAAACTAGGCAAAAATATAGTCTGAAAATTAATCTGAGCTCTATATGACCAGAAAAGGAATGATATAACACTAAACAACTTACTTCGAGCTTGGATCCTCTGCGGGATCAATGCGTTCTTCAAAATGCAGCCATTCGTCATCCGAGTTGCAATCTTCCTCTGAGGAAAAGCTGAATTCTTCCTCGCTGTCCAGAGTGATCTGAAGGGCCTCTTCGACGGAGTTGTGTGCCATCCCCAAAACGCGATCAACTATCAGTGAATAATAATCGTTTTCAAAAATAATTTTTCAATAATTTTTATGTGAATAAATAGATAGATCTGTATGGTCTTGTGGTAGAACTTTGACAAGCGTGTCAGAGGTTCTGGATTCTAATCTACACTCATATTTTTCATGTACTCGTATACTTTTTTACCATCAAAACCAAATGCGTTCATCTGTGATTGTATATCAAGTAGAGATATGATTGTGATTTCACACACAGCGTCTGATAGCACACTGATAGCAGCGGCAATGGGCACTCAGAAACTTGATCTATAAAACAACATTTTAGTGATAGAACTCCTCTTTTTTTAACAAACTAACTAAATAAATGCTCTGCTAATTACCTGGAAATGTTTTATTTATTTGAATTAGGTACATCCATGCCGCGAGATGTTTCAAAAAGTGGTGGGGACAATATCAAAACTGACAAAAAGTGGTGAGCTTACAAAAGGTGAACTTATGGGCTCTAGCTCTAATGAACCTATACTCAAGATACTGAGGGGCCCGGTGCAAGGATGATTCTAGCAGATGAACCCCAAAAATTACTCATTACACAAGCCTAATCTAGATATTGAAGTGGCCCCCGCTGTCTGAAGTTCAGAACTATAGACTCATACCTTTCCCACAGCTTTTAAGCAGGCTTGAGTAACCCCACTGCTTAAAAAACGCAATCTAAATCCAGGACATCTAACAAGTTACAGACCGGTATCTCTTCTTCCATTTGTCACGAAAATAATTGAACGAGGTGTTTTCAACCAGATCTCCTTTCTTACACAGAACAACCTCTTGGACAAAAGTCAGTCTGGTTTCAAAAGCGGACACTCAACTGAGACTGTCCTGCTCTCGGTTACTGAAGATCTAAGACTGGCAAGAGCAGCTTCCAAATCCTCAGTCCTCATCCTGCTGGATCTGTCTGCTGCTTTTGACACAGTTAAACACCAGATCCTCCTGTCAATCCTAAAGATGAAGGGTATCTCGGGAACTGCTCTCCAATGGTTCGAGTATTACCTCTCAGGTAGGTCCTTTAGGGTGACGTGGAGAGGTGTGGCATCTAAGATCCTACATCTAGCTACTGGGGTGCCTCAGGGCTCAGTGCTTGGACCACTCCTCTTCTCCATCTACATGACATCACTAGGATCTGAAACATGGCTTTTCCTATCATTGCTACGCTGATGACATGCAACTATATCTCTCATTCCAGCCTGACGATCCGATGGGAGCTGCTCGTATCTCAGCCTGCCTGACAGACATTTATGGCTGGATGAAGGTCCACCACCTTCAACTAAACTTTGCGAAGACAGAGCTACTTGTGATCCCGGCCGACCCAACAATTCATCACAACTTCTCCATTCAACTAGGCTCATCAGCCATTACTCCATCAAGGTCAGCTAGGAACCTTGGGGTTGTAATTGATGATCAATTGAACTTCACAGACCACATTGCTAGAACTGCCCGGTCCTGCAGATTTGCCTTGCACAACATTAGGAGGATCAGGCCCTTCCTTACAGAGCACTCTACACAACAACCGAGGATTTGGAAGCTGCTCTTGCCAGTCTCAGAGCTTCAGTAACCGAGAGCAGGGAGTGTCCGCTTTTGAAACCAGACTGATTTTTGTCCAAGCACTTGTTCTATCCAGACTGGACTATTGTAATGCTCTCCTGGCTGGTCTTCCAGTTTGCTCTGTCAAACCTCTACAATTAATCCAGAATGCTGCAGCCAGAGTGGTCTTTAATGAGCCAAAGAGAGCACACGTCACTCCTCTCCTCACAAAATGACACTG